>CM057453.1:990517500-990700000 GCA_016271365.2 Neoceratodus forsteri | reverse complement strand
ATGTGCCCAAGAGGCACGTAATGGTGCGTGCAGCTCCGCACCCAAGGGAGTTCCTTGTTGGGGCTGCATTCATGATCACTGTCCCTTGCCAGGCTCCCCTATGCGACCCTGCCCCCTGGGCATGCAGGTTTGTGGGGGGGTAGGCGGGTACAGAGTGCAGATCCTGGTGGGCAGCCAACCGGCTGCCCTGGCAGGAACCCAGAGTGGATCTCTTGTGTGCTTCTGGTACCATGTTGCCGGCCAGTGTGCAGTATGCTGATCGAGCCATGGAAGTAGTCCTCCTCATTTGCATGACCCCAGCCTACAAAAGTGCCCTGATGGCTGGGGCTGCCTTGTTGGGGGGGCGTTGCCCCCTGCTGTGTCCACCGCATCTGGAGACAGCCTCCCCAGGGGCCTGTAGCTGGCCCCAGTAATTTATGGCTTCCTCCCAGATGGAGAACAGGACTCTCCCATGCACAGCACTCCATAATGTTGTGCATGCCATGGCATGCTGGCTCACCCCCGCACCCCACCAGACCTTCCCTGTGCAGAGCTCTGTGATCAGCCAGGGGATCGGGTGTGTAGGGGGGAACATCCATTATGAGAATGCAATGGAGGGGTGCAGTGGGTGCAGGCAGCTGCATGCTGGCTATGCACCTAACTAACGCAGCGAGTAGCTACCCCAGTCATTCGTGAATAGGCCTCAGTAAACAAAAGACAAGCAGGTAGCATTCTTCACAGTCAATCAATCAAATGTATTGCTGGATTGCATTAAGTGAGAGTAATGAGTAGGTCAAGGGAAGAAGTCCAACTTCTGTACAAGACAATGTTGTGTGAAAATAAAATTCCAGTGGTTTAATTACCATTAAAGCTGTAATTTAACTTCTGTGAAATTTCAGAAGGCACTTTGGCAATGTTCACAAAATTCTGTTTTAATGTCAGGCAGGCAGTTTACTGCACAGTCAAGGGAGTGGATGTAATTTATAATTACATTTGGAGGGTATAAGAAGTATCTCAAGAGAAGTATTCCTCTGTACAAGGCCTTAGATAAACTGCACCCTGAGAGTGGCATGAAATTCCGGTCACCGCAGTACAGAAAAGGGAATGAAGAGATTAAGAGGTTCCAGCATGGAACCAAGAAATGATCCGAGTCTTAGGAGGCATGGCCAATAGGAAGAAATTACACATTCTAGAACATAGTTAAGGCCAAAGGCATGCTTTTTTCCACTGTGGGGCAACTTAGCAGATCACGTCTCAGGCCACATAGCAAATAATTACAAGAAAAAAGGAAGCAAAAGGTACTTTTGTTCTTTCAATTGAATCACACTGCACCATGCCATGATCAGTCATTGTGGCCTCAGCAAACAAAATGCTACTGGCCCTAACTGTAAATACCCAAGAAAAGTCTGTGATATGGCTTGAGCACAGTGTTTTGAATATTAAATTGAATGAATGGAGAGGATACAGATGTTTGAAAATGGTGAGTGCTTGCAGAATGAGAGAACATATATGACACATCTCCATAAAGGAGCAGGTGACAGGCTAATTACATTTTGTTTGCTTAACATGAAAGTTTTTATTAACAAAATCTTAAAACATGAACAACAACCAATAGAGGCAACAGTATAAGATGTCATCCACTACAGTCTACAGCTCAAGTGAACATTTCACAGTAGCACTATACAAATTCATTATCATTGTTTACAAAGATAATAAAATGATGATCCAGTATGTAATGCAATAAGGGAAACCATAATTGTAACTGGGCCTCTCCTTATCTCTGAAATGTCACCTCTGAAGACATGGCTTGAGGGGCTAACAGCTCTGTATTCAGTTCCTAAACACTGCTAAGACATTTCCCTGAGTACTGCAGTATCTGTGCATTCCAAGTAGTAGACAGATCAGAGCTTGACTGGCATGGGCAAAGCTACTAATTTAGCATTATTACTAGTGGGGAAGCCCTATCATAACTCTGGGGGGGGGGGTAGTATAGCTTGGCTGAGGAAGGGACACAGAGCAAAGAAGAGATGCTGGGTAAGGATCCATTTCCTGGTGAAGATCCCCAGCCTGCCAAGCACTGTGAAGGAGAGCCATTCGAACACAGTTAGTTTAAAGAGAGACTTGTGTCAGCTAGTCAGAGAAGGGACATTAGTTTGATGCTATCTCTTCAGTATGAGGTGCTTGGCCTCCACAATGACAGTAAGGAGCAAGCTCAGAAGCAGTTTTACAGTGTTTCCTATCTGAGAGATGATACCTAGCAGAACTAATTTGACGGAGTGTCGGATGGGATGGCTCAGAATTCTGGAGCAGTCTTCGAGGACTTTCTTCCAAAAGGAATCAAGCCGAAAGCAACCACAGACAACATGAAGGAGACCCTTATCTGGCTGAGAACACTGCCAGATCATGGAGTGGGGGAAAATGCCAATGGCGTCCAGAGCCTTAGGGGTTCTATACCATTTTCTGAGGATCTTGGACTGAATAAGCCTGCCCTTACTACCTCTATAAGCATGAGTGGCCATGGTAATGCAAGCTACCAGTGATTGCAGGGTACACGCCATCCCTGCTCCTGCTCCCACTTTTCCCAACACTTATCCAACATGCAATTTATCAAGGAACACAGAGGGAGAAAGACAGGAGGATGTGGCTAGCAAGGCACACAGAGAAATGCAGAGGGAGGAAGACAGGAAGGTGTACCTAGCAAGGCAGAAGGAAACAGGCAAGGCAGTTAGGGGAACAAAGCTGTAATCAGAAGAAAGGATTCCTGGAGGGGTCACTAAAGGGGTTAAGATGTTTTTCAGATATGTAAGTGAGAAGATAAAAGCAAGAGGGAGGGATAGTGAGGATTAGAATTGTGATAGGGGGAGCCTGTGCAGATGGAGACCAAGAAAAAGCAGACACATTAAACAAGTACTTCTACTTAGTCTTCACAGTAGAGGGCAGGGGGACGGACCACCAGGGAGAACCAAGGTTATGGCATACAGGGAGGAGACACATGTCCATTTTCAGAGGAAAGAATCCTAAAAGGACTTGCAGCCCTGAGGGTGGATAAGGCTGTGGGATGGGATGGGATACACCCCAGGGTACTGAAAGATCTCAGGGAGGTGCCAGCTACCCCACTGACAGCATTGTTCAATATTTTCCTGGTAACAGGTGAGGTTCTACAGGGCTGGAGGAGGGAAGATGTGGTCCCTCTACATAAGAACGGCAGCAGGGAAGAGTCTAGAATTTACAGGTCAGCCAATCTTACTTCAGCCTTGTAGAAATAAATGGAAATCATGCTAAAGAAAGACTGGTAAAGTATCTTGAATCAAATGGCTGCAAGACCACAGGCATTACAGATACACAGGAGGGGGTCATACCAAACAAACTGATATATTCCTTTGACTGGATGACAACAAACCTTCTTGCTAGACTCAGCACGGCCTACAACAGCATTTGCCGGTTTGCGCATCTGACTCCTGTCACTACGTACCATTGTACCTTGTATAAATCCTAAGGCTGGCTTCCACTTCAGGCCGATACAAATATGCCCTTGGTTGCATAGTAGACAACTCCACAAGGGGATTGAAAGCTTTCCCCATACTCCACCCTGCTCAAGCGCAAAACTACTTCTCATAACCTCCGGCAATCACTCTACTGCCACTGGAAGTTCACAGGGTTTCCACCTGCATGGATGGTATTGCCATGTCCATCACTGCCCCCACCCTCTGTAATAAACTTCCTGCCTCCCTCCTCTCCCTAGGCTCGTACTCCACTTTCAAAGGCCTTCTCAAAGTTTGGCTCACGACTGATTCTAAATGTCAGTGCCTGCCAAGGTGACCCTGAAATACAAATCCTCCCATCGCCTGTACTGTCTGTCAATTAGGCCCCAATAAAACAGTGAACTTATCTCGTACCAGGTCATAATGCTGCACAACATAATAGCATATGGCATTATGGCGAACCCGAACTGTGCATTACCTTGAGATGGACCCCTGGAGTTGAGAATCTTTAATGGGGGTCTGGGGAGGTGGGGGTGAGCCCCCACAGAACAAAGACAGATGCCTCATGGCATAAATTGCACAGCGCAATTGTGCCATGCTGCATCATGTCATTCGTCATAATGACCCCATGCCCACCTATCTTATGCTTACTTACTTGTAACCTGTGTTACATACCCTGCACTTATATTTTTTCATATTGTTTGTTTATTGTACCATTGCACTTTGCTAATTGTATTTCTCAACTATTGTGCCAAGTTTATTCCAAATGTGTTTGACTCTCTTGTACATCTCTTGTATCTATGTATTGAACTGTATGTATCTGGTATAACCATTTTTGAATTTGTATGTATCTGTTACTACCCTTTGTGCCATCTGCATGGCCCAGGTCATGCCTGAAAATGGTCCTTTGGATAAATGCACCTACCCGGTAAACAAATCAATAAATCAAATAAAAATAGATTAGGGGAGGGCAGTAGACATAACCTGTCTTAGCTTTAGAAAGACCTTTGACACTGCCACAAAGGAGACTGATAAGGAGGTTGATCAGCTTCATATGAATCCAAATTGCTAAATTAGATTTGGAACTGGTAAACAGACAGAGGGTGGTGATAAATGGCACTCACTCTAAGGATGAAAGTGTGACCAGCGATGTACCACAGGGTTCAGTACTAGGGCTGGTCATTTTTAATGTGTTCATAGGAGACATTGCAGAAGAGCTGGAGGGAAAGGTACAGTAGCAGGCACAGACACTGCCAACTATTACCTGAAATTTCTGTGAAATTTCCAGAAATATCTCATGCTTTCTTGATTTCCACAGTAGGGGCAGCAGAGAGAAACTCTTCAGATATTTCACAAAATATCTGGAAATAGCTGGCAATGTCTGTGGCTACTACTGTATGTCTTTTTGCAGTTGACAGCATAATCTGCAATAGAGTGAAAATGTGTAAGGATCTAGGACCACTAAGAGTATTCAAGACATAGCAGTTGGGATTCGGTGACAAAAAGTGCAAAACTGAGCACCTAGGACATAGGAATCCTGGTACTGAGTATATTATGGTGGCAGGTATTGTCAGACACTAGACAGGAAAGGGGCCTCAGGGTTATTATATTAGAGGACATCAAGGTGGCAGCAATGTAATGAGACTATGGGAAGGGCTAGTGGGATGTTGGGGAGGGGTATCTCTAACTGAAGTTTGGAGTTGTTGGTGCCACTGTATTGCTCCCAGGTACACCCACACCTAGAGTATTGTGTGAGTATGTCCAAAGGAAGGCAGCTAAAATGGTGCAGGGTTTACAGGGAAAGCTCAATTAGGAGAGGCTGAGGGATCTAAACATGTACACCCTGGAGGAGAGGAGGGAGAGAAGTGACATGACTAAGACCAACACTTTACCTCACAGGGGTAAACAGCGTGCAGGAGGGAAGCCTCTTCAATAAGAAACAAACTCTAGGACCAGGAGGCATGTGATAAATTTGGAGGGTGCAGTTCAGAAGAGATGTGAGGAAATATTTATTTACTGAAAGGGTGGTAGACACTATGGGAAAACCAGCTGAATAGGTATGCACACTCCACATCCACCTGGGTACCCAAAGGCATGCCAGGAAACTGGGACCCAAATGAACCTGAGGAAAATTGTGTGTAGCTCATCTGCCTGAGCAAACCCATACCAGTCACACTGTACATTAAAAATAAGAAATGCCGGGGGTGGTGGCCAGGCCAAATACAATACATCAGCTTAAATGTCTAGCATATAACTGAATGAAGATATAACCCGACTTTTATACCAAATCCAGGAGAGACTTACACTGGTGGAAGCAACCAGGTGGCGTTATACTATCTCCAGTACACCCTCATGGACTTTGGGAAGTTTCTACCTCCATTTTGCTGCTCAGCCATCTGGTAAAACTTCTTCTCCAGTGCCGACCACATGGCACTCTGCAACAAGGAGGGCCCACCGGAGCCCACAATCCTGGAAATGTTTGCATAGATCTTGAGCCGAATGGATGAACTTACATTGGCCGTAAACAACACGGCTCGCTCACTTCAAATAATTGACTCCAGATTGACCCATATGGAACAGAAAGCTGCAGCCCATGATGAAACCCTCCACACCTCTCTTCCTTGCTGAGGGATAAAATGCAGCAGATTTGTGTCATGCTGGACAAGTTAGAAGATCTTGAAAATAGGGGCCGCTGCAACAACCTGAAGCTCTTAAGTTTTCCCCGAGGGTTGTGAGGAGGGCCGGACAATTTCCTTCCAGCAACGGGCCCTCCCAGAGGTCCTCCATCTGCCTCCTACCACTAGAATCACCATAGAATGGGCACTCCCAACCTTACAGCAGAAGCCAGTACCCAGCGAGACACCCAACTACTAAATTTCTCAGAGAAGGAAGCAATCCATTCCAGGGCAAGGGAGCTGGGAGCCCTAGACTGGAAAGGCCACAAGATTATGCTTGTCCAGGACTACTCTAGGGAGTTGGCAATGCACAGGAAGGAATACACTGACGTCTGAAGGAAGCTACATGGTCTAAAGATCCCCTTCTCCGTCAGATACCCAGCAGCCCTGTGGCTAACGTTTAATGGTGCCGACATGCAGTTTCAAACCCCGGAGGCAGCTGCAGCATTTATTGCTACATCATTCCCACAGCACTTTGACGGATTGGGGGCACCCACCCAAGAACACAGCAGACTCAGCAATTCTCTCAGGTACGAGGACAGAAGATCCCCACTAAAAAGAGCATAGGACTTTCGCGACACACCCACTCATAAACTAGGGAAGGATCAGTAGCAGAGAAACATGAAAAAAAGACCCCAGCAAGCAGTCCACATTAGAAGAGAGCACCCAATCAACAGGACTTGGGCAGAAACTTGCATATACCAGGAGAATCACCATGCTGTGACCAACAGATTGGAGATGACCAGCTCTTCTTTCACACAAAACAGATTCTCCTCATAGGCGCTGATAACCCCGCCTAATGAGCAGAATATTGAACTTGTCGAGATCTGTTCTGAAATGGACAGTACCTCAGATGAAGATAGCAACACGGTCCTCTCTTGGGTGGCTGCTGCAGACTTGGCCCTCCCCCTCCAGGAGCGTGAAACTTGAGCTGCGAGTGCAGGCACCGACTGGCACTTGTTCCCTGGCTTGGTTGTGGCAACTGTGGAAGAAGAACCAGCAAAGACATCTCTGTGGGGTCCACAAATGAAGATCCAGTATCAGCTAAGTACAGAGGTACCCTTTAAAGGGGTGGTATGGGAGGAGGTTTCTGTGGGGGCTGGGGAATGAAATTTAATTGGTAAGTGAGGTAGGTGAGGGAAGTAGTTTTCCATGATGCTGCCTGGCTCCGGCCTTGCCCCCCCCCCCCAGCTGTATGCTAAATTCCCTTCATGTGCTAGGGAAATTGTTGTGTCTAGTCCCCCTTTTAATCATATCACCCCAAGGGACTGTTGTGCTACTTCATATGATGTTGGGATTTTTGCTGGGGGGAGGGGGTCCTCTGTGTGTATTCAAGTTCAAGTTCAAGTTTATTATTTACATGATGTATAAAAATCACATTTATCACATGTAATATACTAAAATCACATAATTCCATTACAGTGTATACATTTAAAACTGGCACATATATATATATATATAAATATTTAACATATACCGCCTATCACTCAGAAACTTTTTCTTGTAAGCATCCATACTTTAAAGCCTCCATTTACATTGCTTAGCAATCAAATAGGCAAAACTAGCAAGTGCAAAAATCTTAATTTCGTTTTTTTTGTGTTACTGTACGTATAAAACTCAGCTGCTCTGCGTTCGTGTATCCTCCTAAATTGTGAAACACATTCCCAACAGTATCACTTCTCTCCTTCTGAAGCTCAGGACAATCTAGAATTAAATGAGACAGGCACATTTTTGCATTTGTACACAAAGTACAGGCTTGAGCAGAACCCCCATTATATTTTAAACTTCCCCATTGGGTATACAAACGCATTCTTAATAAAGTTAAAGCTTTTCTGTATTTTATATTTTCACATGATATTAAATATCTTTCAACTTCAAAGATTTGATATGTTTCAAGTTTTCAGTGTTCCAAGCTGATCTAATATTTTCTAGGTCTTTTTGTTTTATTATATCCAAAACTCTTTCTGTTGTTTCTTGTGCAAATCTAATAGGATCAGTTGCCCAATTCAAAACTGCATTATGCTCAAGCCCGTATTTATTCAAAACCATATTTAATCTTCCTCCCCAGGTTAACAGTAACTTCTCTTGTCTTTGAGTTATATCTATCCAACAGTTAAACAACAAACAATCCACAGAGGCAATAAGCAATACATTTTTTCACAATTGTTGCATACAAGGATACCGTGCCAGTGTCCGCCCTTACCAAAGCATTTTATGTATATCGAGGGAACCCCAAAACTTTTTTCAAATATTGATTTTGTATCACTTCTACATTTTTAAATTTACAACACAAGTCCCATAATTCAGCACCAGACATTAATTGTGAATGCACTTTTGCCATAAGGCAACAATATTGTGCCAAAAAGGAGTATTTTGCCATCACTTGGGCAAAATGTGTAATGCCACTGAGTGTTTTAGCTGCATTATTCTTCACCCTTTTAACCTGCTTATCCCACTTACCATTATTAATAAAAAAACACCCCTAAATATTGGAATTCATCCACGACCTCTATTCTAGACCCATTTATTTCCCAAAATGCTCTTCCTTTTCTTTTTTATTAAATTCCACAATCTTGTTTTTTTCCAAATTTAACTACATACCTAAATTCTTTACCACATTTAGAGTTGTTTGTATTGCTCTTTTTAATCCTAACAGAGTTTGAACAAGTAACACTGCATCATCTGCATATAATAAGATTTTTACTGGTATTCCATTTATTCTTGGCAGAAAGCTCTCTATATGCTATAATTCTTCCACAATCAAATCTATGTAAAGATTAAAGAGTGTCAGAGCAAGTAAACAACCCTGTTTAACCCCATTTTTAACTCCTATGCTATTTGTTAATGTACCATCTTTACTACAACTGACAAAAATTTTGTTGTCTTCATGTAAAATCTCAATAACTTCTAGTAGTTGTGGTTCCAAACCTTTATTTTCCAGAATATGACATAAAGACTCCCTATGAACAGAGTCAAATGCAGATTTAATGTCAACAAATGCTGCATATATATTTCCCATTTTTAGTTTGAACAAACTTATCTAAGATATACTGTAAAATTAACATTTGATCTACTGTAAATGTCCCCTTTTGGAAGCCCACCTGGAAATTTGAAATTACTTTCTGTTCATCTAACCAGCACTGGACTCTATTTAGAATTATCCTGGAAAATATATTGAGACTAATATTCAGGAAAGAAATAGGTCTATAATTCTCTGGTAAGTTCGGTGAACCATTCTTGTGTAGAGGAACTATAACACTAATTTTCCAATTTTCTGGGATTTTTTATAATTAAGAATATTTTGGAACACACTCAATGATATCTCAGCCCGCCAATCAGGATGTGACTTGTAGACTTCAGCACCCACCTCATCTATCCCTGCTGCCTTATTCTTTTTCTGAGTGAGGATTGCTCCCACCACCTCTTCATTTGAGATCTGTAGAGCCTCCTTATAGTTTTTAATTCAAGTAAAGTCACCATGCAGATCATCTCTATATACTTTATTAAAAATTCTTTCAAAATATTCTTCCCATTCACCTCCAGGGATTACCCCTAATACATTATATCTACCTTTTTCTGCACCAAATGCAACTAACTGCCAGAAAGTGACATTATCTTTCAATGTGATCACCCTTTGTATACAACTCCATCGATAATTATTAAAATATTTGTTCTTCTTTATCAGCAAACGCTTATATTCTAGTTTTAGGTATCATATTGCTAACCTGTCTTCTATGTTATTGTATTTTCTTATTTCTATCAAACCATTTTGCCCCATCTCTAGTTTTTTGCTGCTGTTCCTTTAGGGATCTCCTCTTGATCTCACAAATAATCTCCTGTCCCATATTTTGATACTGTTTTAGAATTGTTTCTAAGGCATCATCCTTTCCCTCCTTACTTAAATGAGCCTTTAAATTCACCATTACTTGTTCTTTTAAATTGGTAATATTTTTAGATCTCCAGACATTTTTCATTAAGACTGGATCTACATTTGACCATTTAATTTGTTTAGGTCCTCTAATTTGCATCTCTGTATCTGTAATCAGTCTTTTTTGTTTATTTTCACCAACCAGGCCTATTGCTTGGTTAAGCTTAAGCCTTAGTGGACAATGATCACTATCCCAATTATTAATAACCTTAAAATTTACTATATCCTTGAATTAGTATATATCAACCATAATATAGTCCAATACATTACTTCCCTTCATATATTCATAGGTGTAATTTCCAACTCGGTCCCCTAAACTTCTTCCATTCGCCACTCTTAAATTCAACTTATTCATAATTTCCAATAAAATTTCCCCATGTTTGGTTACTTTCTTATCCCTAGAAACTCTTGATGGGATTCCAAGCATATCATCCAAACTCCTTTTCTGGGTATAATCTTCAGTTCTTTCTCCTATTTTAACACTAAAATCTCCTCCAATAATTAACATTTTCCCTTGGTACTCCATTTCAATATTCTAAATTACCTCCCCAAAATGTTCAAGGGCCTTCTTAATTAGAAACTCCTTGGTATCTGGTGGAAGGTATACATTTACCACTATACAGATAATACTGCACTTATAAGATGCCACTATTGCCAAAATATATAGAGAATACTGGAAGGGAAACTATGCAGAGCCAGTGTGTTTTGCCACGAAGGGATTCTGATTTGCTCTGACCTCGAGAGCGAAGCTCAAGAGGTCCATGGGAATCAGAACCCTGAGGTGACAAAACACACTGGTTGTGCATAGAGTTGCTAATCCTGTATTTTTTATAGTGTATTGTACTGTGTGAAAAATGTGTTTTATGAGTTCTTTTGCTTTCAAAATGAAACTGGCTTATGCAGTCTCTAGATGTTCTAGAATGCTGTTTTACAACAGTAGGGTAGAACAGCATTCTATGACCTTGAAACTATGGTAGAACAGCATTTTGAAAGAGATGGAATTCTATACAAAACAACACTCCACTATACACTATAATACTTTTCATCACACCATATACATTTTGCAGACAAATCAGGGTTAAATTTCAAGAACGTTGCTATCCCTCCAGAAGCTCTTCCATATATTTACCTCTTTTTTGCTGGAATACACCTTCCATATAATTATTATCTGTATCCACAATCCAAGTTTCCTGAATTACTATGATAAAGACTCTAAAAATTTCAATATCCCAATGTCTCTCAGTTTCCCATTTAAGCCTGTTATATTCCAGCAAAGAATCTCAACGTTCTGTAATATTATCCCTTTAGCGTCTGTGAGCTGTCAATTCTCTTCCCCTGTCTCATCCAGTACAAAAACAGAGCTATCTTCTAGGTTAAACTCATACACAAGATGATTTCTTTCAACTGTCAGATTTCTTCTTCTCTCAATTACCTCCATCCCCACCTTTTTTTTAGTCTCCACCTTATTTTTCATTTTGTTTTTCTTTAAACTTTCCACCAAGTGGAGTGTCTCCCTTAATTCCTTTTCCCCTATTTCATTTGTCACTTGTTTGTTTTGTGTGATTTTTCCTCTATTAATCTATTACCCACTCTTCCTCCTTTTATATCTCCTGAAGTAATTTTCTCCCCAAAACAAGCCCTTAATAGGGAGGAGAAATTTACAAGTAATTCATTATTTAACAAAATGTCATCTCTAATTTCTACCAACAGATTTTTTTATTCCTTCATTATTCTATGCTTGCTCAGGAACTTCACTTACTGACCCATGATTTTCTTGATCATTTATTATTTGTGAAATATCTGGAGGCTGCATATGTGGAGGGTCCAGTCTTGCTCTCAATATATACGGTGTTAGAAAAGCCTCAGAGTCTCCCAGAAAAGAAACACTGGGACATTGACTGGATGTATCTATCAACTCTCTCCTATCATTACTCTATACATTGCTTAATCCACCCCTTAATGCAATTCATTCTGACTCAGAACCTCTAGCTTCTTTTAGAGTCATTCTGTCAACCAGGATTTCCCTTTCACCCCTTGAATATCACCCACCCCTTCTAGAATGTTTATAGTTTTCAGCAATGGATGTTCTTCTGTAATTTTCTGTAAACTCACATCTTTCCTGTCTTATATAGGAAAAGAGCTGAGGATAAGAACAGAAGAGCCTTGTATTCTCAGAATCTCTTTTCTGACCACCAATTTAAATTGGCTACCAGGTGGTAAGATATAGCTTGTGATTTTTTTTTATCAATTAACACCTTATTGTCTGTCTTTTCAATCATTGAGTCCTTGACTTTCTTATTTTTATTTTTATTTGCATATGTTTTGGGATTTATTCCCAGCTTCTTCCTTGTCAATCTTGTTTGTACCATTTTCTTTATAAAAACTAGACTTGTCAAAAAGCAACTAATAAATGTCCAACAGGATAGATTCTTCAGAGCAGTGGAGACCCCTTAAAAGTACAGAGCAAAGACCAGGAGAATTATCAGTTTCTTAAAAATAATGGGATCCCAATGCTTCACCAATACAGTCAAAGAAGCAGCATCTAAGGACTTATGGCTTGGGGCAAGGAATATTCCATGGCAATTCAGAGTTGTAAATTGATGACTGTTGTTTTTACATTCAGCATATGGGGTTTTCCTTTAATGAGCTTCAAAAGTTCCATTATAGGTCCTTATCTCATGGTGTGTTTCAAAATGGCAGAGAAGGATAAAAAGAAATTTGCACTAGGAGACCAGACTATAACATAGGGCTTTAAACAACCAGGTCTCCAAATCTTTGACACAGTCCTTTGCTTTCCCCAGCTCTCTTAAATTCCCTGGTTCCCATAAAGAGTACACTAGAAGGGAAAGAGCAGAGATTATGAGCACACTGAAAGTGTTTAAAACTCCAATACACAATAAAACCCAGAAAGAACTCAGAAAAATCAAAAATCAGTTTAACTCGATTTTGCAGAGTTTTAAAGGCCACACAGTATCTAAATAGCTGAGTAACTAATTAATTACTATCATATGCAAACAGTAACATAAAAACACTCGCACAACCCGCACCATAACACAAACTTAGCAACCATATACACCAAACTATTCTAAAAATGATAACTTACTTTTACTAAATTGATGAATTAAAAGTGCAGGTTTACTCAAACAAACTCCAAAGCTGATGGTTTTCCTGGAGGTCCCTTTATAAGACAGTATACTTGCATTACCCAGTGCAAGCGTTTCTGAGCGACAATGCGCACTTAATTCAAAGGAAACAGCTTTGGAGAGAAGAAAATTAAATATGTGCCATTATAGATGCTCCAAACATTCAAAACACACTCTTTGGTAGTCTGCATTTAAAAGCAGACCAAATACCCTATAAAAAGACAATGCTTGATTTTGAGAAAAAAATACTCAAAAAAATACTCAACTAAGCATGAAACACAGAGCACATAGCAGCAACAGCCCACAGCTTGATCTATGTGAGAATGTGTTAAGCTCTTGCACATGTGCCTTTTGTATCTTGAATCCAGTGTGCACACATGACTACCAAATTAGCATATGGCGTAAACTATAAAATGTATATAAAATCAATAAAACATCCAATTTAAACTTCTAACATATCAATCAAAACTTCAATGTAGTAAAATAATTTTCCTTTCTCAGTAGTTCTCTGTACCCCTTTACTTCTATACTCCTGTGCTCCTTCATCCCCACTATCCAAGGGCCTTAACACTGTGCAACCCCTTGGTAACTACAATCAACAGAAGGGATTCAGATAATCAAAAATGGTCCATGGGAAAAGAGACTCAAAAGCAATAAAATATAAAAATAAATAAATAAAAGAAACAACCTTTATGTATGCATCTGCTCCATCCAGCACCAACAGTTCAAGTCCAAGAAACACTCAGAAAAAACTCAGGCAGGGAGGTGAGACCACCACATCAAATCAGCAGGGACATTACACTGATAGTGTGGCTTTTCCTGTACCCAAGGCTGCTCCGTAGGCCTCCTCTCACTCCACACAGATCACTCTTCACCCATGTTCGAATTCAGGTTTGGGCACCTCTGAAATGCCAATGCCGCAGGGAGAGCATGCTGCCCCTGGCCACACAGAGACCTGCTTCCTGTTATAAATTATTTTCAAGTGTTGTCTCCCTGCTTCTCTATTTTTCTCAACAAAATGAGAGCACATAGCTGTGCGACTGTCTCAACTTAGCCTCAGAGCCATTCTGCAATATTCAGCCTACTCATTCATTCATGAGCGCATGAGTGCTTCTTTATATGATGCTGGGATTTTTGCTGGGGGGGGGAGAGGGTCCTCTGTGTGTATTGTTTATTGATGGATGTGAGGGGGGTATAGCACCTCTTGCTGGTAATCTCTGGCATTCATTTTCTGATTTTTTGGTTGGGAAACTATGCTTAAGAATTTCCCGGTCCCTTGTGATGCTGACATACTCTGTGGTGGAGTGGTCAGGGCCTGCCTGCTCCCCCCTACCTTTATCCTCTTTCCCACCCTTTCCAGCCACTACATAGCTGTACCATTCCCCCACCCCCAAGTACCGAGAAGACCAACTAATGCCATCTTTCCTTCCCCCTCCTTCTCCCTCTCCAACCACTGCTGCCTGGAGTGGCACTTACCCCCCCAGACACTTATAGTATGCACCCTTGAGTGCTCTGTTGGGGCAGCCCCATGCAGGGGGTGACAGCCTGCAAGGTTCTCCAATGGTGGGTGAGGTGGCATAAGCCTGGACCTTGGTGCCTGTGGCAGATCTGCTTACACAGGATCACAGCGGTACTCATACCTATGTAAGTCGCCACCATCTGCACCATATCACCTCTGATTGTGAAGGTGTACTGACCCTTATAGTGTATCCAGGGGGATAAAGGGTGTACAGGGCCATTGGACTGGTTGCCCCTCGACATTTAAGTAGTAGGCCCATTGGCTGTGGTGGGTAGGTAACCCTATCATGGTCCCCCCTTTTGGCCCTCTAGGGGGTTCAAATGGGTTGCTCCACTACCAAATAATAGGTGCTGCATGCAGGCTCCGGGGGAATGTCCCTTGAATAGTACATCTCCTCTCTCCCTTGGGGATGGAGACTCCCCATACAAGGGCATCCTGGTCGCCATGGACATAGAGGTGATCTGGGTGGACTAACATACTTACCTGCCCACAGCTGTCTGGTCTCCAGGTAATAAATGCTCCCTGATGCTCTGGGAAGCAACTGCTCTAAGGCTGGTTTATACTGTAGATTTCATCTGCTTTGGACTTAGTTAGTATGTTAAAACATTAATAGTGCTGTTATTGTTGTTTAATGCTGCATCAGACTGGCCTGTGCTATGCTGCAGGTAATCCCCTAGTGGGTTCAGCCAGTCCCCAGGGTGACCCAGACCTGCCATTGGCTGCTTTAGTGGCCAGCTGCAGTCCGGAGCAGAACCCTGCCATAAATCCTAAGTCATTCTGTACAGACCAGTTAGGGCATAGTTCTCACTTATTCAGCCTGTCCTCCAGGCATCTGTGAATAGGTAACAGCACCCTAGCACCACAAACAGCCCCATTCAGGGGCATGACTTACCTGTTGTTCCCTTCCTCACCTGGGTGCTGCTCAACCCCAATCCCACCATAATTTAGGACCCTGGTCAAACTGTACTTGAAGAATGGGGTGGGTAATCTGGGAAGGAATATGGGGCAGCACACTGCACCAACTCTAGGGGCCTTCAGGCCAGAGATCTGTCAATCCCCACATAGACTGCAATATGACTGAAACAGTGATTCACACCTGGAATGTCCAGGGTCTGAACTCCACCTTTAAGAGGGAAAAAGATCCTCTCCTACCTTAAATGCCTTAAATCCCAGGTGGCCTTCCTAAAAGAGACTAAACTCACAGGAATGGACCACAGATTCCTCCTGAAAGACTGGGTGGGGCAACTGGTGCGCGCAAGGGCACCATCTAGAAAACATGGGGTGGCCATCCTACTGCATAAATCCCTGAACTGGAAGCTAATAATCTCTGTAGCTGACCTGGATGGCAGGTGGCTTATAGCCACCTATGACACTCCCACAGGGCCCTCACTTCTCTGTAATGTCTACGCTCCAAACCAGGATGACCCCTAATTCTTCTATGCCCTCACAGAGGAGTTAGGCTCCCTATCAGTGGCAGGCTGCCCTGTTCTGCTGGCAGGAGACTTCAATCTCACCCTGGTCCCATGTCTAGACAGGAGTGACACAGGTAAGGAATCTCACATTAGGGGAGGAAAAGCTCTGCAGCATCTTATGACTGAATTAGGGTTAACAGATGCATGGCATGTCTTTCACCCGAGGGTAAGAGACTACACCTTCCTGCATTGACAATCGTAGTTGACCTTGAAAAAGCCTTTGGCTCTCTTGAATAGGACTACCTATATACTATGCTAACCCACCTGGGCATAGAGGAAGGCTTTAGAAATAAGGTTAAGGCTATATATACTAAGCCAACTCCCCAGGTCATTACCAATCACATGATATCCCAACAATTCCCACTGGAAAGGGGGACCCATCAGGGATCCCCTCTCTCCCCTCTCTTGTTTGTCCAGTTGATCAAACCCCTGACTGTCGCAATCAGGCAACACGTCACAATCCAAGGAATAAAGATTGGAAAATTGCTTACTCTAGATTCATGTATGCTGCTGACTTCCTCCTGCTGCTATCGGATGCCCCCCAGTCAGTCCCACCACTACTTAACCTCCTCTAAATCTCTGCTGAACTTTCAGGCTTAAATCTTAACCAGAGCAAAACAGAGTTGATCCTTCTCAATACCAACTGTTGGTAGCATATGGCCACTGATGTGGGACTCCTCTGGGCCCCAGCTGGGATCACATACCTGGGTATTAAATTCAGCCCCATAATTGGAGACATCTGGGGGGCCCAATATACACTCCCTCATGAGTGCCACCAGAACAGAGTTTGAGAGTTGGAAACTGCTTAAACTCACCCTAGCAGGCAAAGTTGCAACCATTAAAATGGTGGCTGCCCCCAGAATTTTTTACCTCCTCTCCCACATGCCGCTTATGCCCCAGAAGAACTGGACCCTCCCCATAGACAAACTGTTGGGGGATCTTCTCTGTGAGGGAGCCAAGCCCAGATTCAGTCATAACAAACTCAGATCCCACTGGTCAAAGAGAGGTTGGAACCTCCCGTGGATGGAAGGCTATAAGTGGGCCTTCCAGACCTCACAAACCATGCACTGGTTTAGGGACCTCACATCCTATATACCCCAATGGATACACCTGGAGCATGACCTGTTGGGACTAGTAGTCACCTCTGCACTCATCTACCCCTCAAGAAGCCTCGAACTGTCACACAGCCAGCTGAGCCATCACTCACCATTGTTGCATCCAGAAAATATTGGTACACTACCCCAGTGAAGCTAGGCTCAGAAACAGCCCCACTGGCTTACTTACCAGTGTGGCACAACCCCCACATTACCAAAGATCAAAAAAGTATAGTATGGCCACTCTGGTGCAAGAGGGGTGTAACTAGGGTAGAGGCCCTCCCTGACTTCCCAGATCTACGTGTCTCCACCTTACCAACCCTCCAAGCCAAATGACAGCTACCCATTGAGGACTTCTTAAGGTAGCTACAGATTTGGGCTGCTGTCAAACCCTTCCTAAATGCACCCACACTAAGGGCCCCCATCTAAAACCTTCAGGTCTGGCTGGACCATCAGAAAGGGCTAGCTGCATGACTCTATGCCAACCTATGGGACACACTTCCCTCTCAATCTGAGGAGGCTAAGACTAGATGGGAGAGAATGTTATTGTGCACCATTACTACTGCACAATGGGACCAAGCCTGGAGGGATGTGCACACCTGATATAAAGATACATGAACTAGGCTTATCCAAAACATGATCTCCCGCTCATGGTACAAAACACCATCCGTCCTCCACAAAGCCAAGATCCTCCCATTGGATGAGTGCTGGTGATGTCAGGGTGTGGGGGTGACTTATTGCACATTCTGTGATCCTGTCCCAGGATACAGCCACTATGGAGGAAATTGGGTATAATGACCTCATGAGTGCTACTGAAACCCATCCCTCTGGTCCCACATTCTTTCTCCTGGGAACCAAGCAAGACCTACCTTCACTAGTACCTCAGGAGTACAGATGGCTGGCTTTACTAGCCATCCAAGCCAAAACGGCAATTGTGTGCAAATGGAGATTTCCTACCACCCCTTCTCAGGCAGAAGTTCTGACCTCCCTCCCTCTCAAGTCTGGCTGGACTAGACAAGATCTCCCATCTCAAAGCCTACCAACTGACCAAATTCCATAAATGCTGGGCACCCTACATATGGTTTATTAACCGTCTAGCAGGAGTGGCTGAACTGAAACCTGCTCAGGGACAGGGCCTCTTATATACACACATGAACCCATCCCAGATGGTGGCAGTTACACCCAGTAGTGGGTTAGGTATTGTCTGTGGTGGGATTTATTTCCCGTGGACTGTTCAGTGAAGGAAACTATTATGGGTTGTTTGCTGCTACTATGTACTTAACACAATATCTATCTATTACCAATATGCTGAAGTGTTTGTTGATAGTCCCTTTACAACTTCTGTAAATACTCTACCACAGCACCCAAGCACATGGTTCCTATCTGTGCATGTTCCTATTTTTCAGGTAAGGTTGTATATCTGGCTGGCTTGACCATATGACCTGTGGGCTCCTACACCTAGCCCACACCTGCTGCCTTGCTGCTGTGTCCTGCACTCATACTGTTACGGTCAAGGCCCAGCAGTCTCTATGGTCCACTATGCACAGGAAGGTAAGTACCTGCCAATCCCTTCTTATTAAATGGCTTCCCCTTCTGTCAATACACCTGACATGGTTGGACCCTCGCTCAATCGGAAAATACCAGCAAGCAAAAACAAGCGGGCTCTACAGCACAAGAAGAAGCAAAATAGCTCCAAATAGCAGCATCAATTTATTATATATAAAAATCAAGCACCCCCCCCATGCACAAGCGTCGTTTGCACTCCAGCCTGGCACTTTTTCAAGAAGTCATCAGCGTGTACTGATACACATATTTATAGTGTCAACTCCACAAACTAATTAAAGACGTATACACATTAAAATCTTTGACTAAATAAACATCTGACAATGCATATCTATCATATGGACAATATACTGTGTGGCATGCAGCTTCATACAGGTGGGACATTGCTTTCAATTGCCAAATAAGAATGGGACATATACAATGAGAGACTTCATTTCCTGTACAACAGGAGCCATTGTATATTTGGCAAGCTGCACCTGTAATTGTTTTTATAATAGGTGTAACAGGACAGAGATTTAAAGATCGAATTTTGGAACATTTATCCTGTATTAGATTGAAAAGAAATGAAAATTCTTTAGCATGTCATATAAAGACAGCAGGACATGGACATACCTTTAAATTTAGAGGCTTGGAAATAGTTAGATTGGGGCCTAGAGGAGGTGATTTTATTAATAAACTGCAGTGTAGAGAAACTTACTGGCAGTTTAAACTGTGAGCAGGGCCAATATCCAGGATTAAATGATACTTTTCAACTGTCCCCCTTTTTGTTAAAATGTCAATGAAATTTTTACCATATGTACTAATATTTATAATAATAGTATCGGTTGTACTGTATAGTATATCTAGATAATGGCTACTATCAGGTAATCTTATTTGGGCACTATTAATTCGTACACAATAATTATGTGATGGTGTGTTTTAGTATATTGTGCATACAATGCCTATATGAATGTTACAAATCTTATACAATCATCTTTAGGTCTAATTTGGTGTTCATTGTACAGCACTTTAGGTAGCAGGATACCATTTGTAAATAGCTTAGTTGGTGTTATTTATTTATGGTTTTGGCTACTGGCTTTAGTATATGCTCTTTGGAGTGCTATGTTAATATAGTGTAATCACTTCAGAAAGCAGGATGCTATATAAAAGCATTCAGTAGTATTTATAATGTAGTTATATTAGTATTTTATGTGTAGTTGATTATGGTGCTGTTATATAGTGCTTTAGGTAATGGAAACTATATAAAAGTGTGATTAGTTTATGATATGTCTTTTGTGATTTGAAAGATTGTTATGGTGTGGAAAATGGATTTTGAGTAAGTCAATACATTATACTGTCCATATAATAGATATGCATTGTCAGATATTTATTTAGTGAAACATTTTAATGAGTATACATCTTTAATCAGTTTGAGGAGTTGACACTATAAATATGTGTATCAGTACATGCTGCTGACATCTTGAAAAAACACCAGAGCGGTGTGAAACGTTGACACTTGTGCACGGGGGTACTTGCTTTTTATATGTAATAAATTGATGCTGCTATTTGGAGCTGTTTTGCGTCTTCTTGTGCTGTACGGCCTACTTATTTTTGCTTAATGGTTGCCCCCCGGCCAGGTAAAGATGGCGATGTTGACCCGCCCATTACACCCACACACGCAATTGGTCTGTGCTCTGGCCAGACCAGTGGACACATTATTCTGCTTGGGTGCTGGCTAAGCCTAAGATCAGAGACATCTTGTACTTATACAATTATTGCTTACTGGCTGCTGTAGACTGTTTAAACTCCTCCTTATACCCCTTCCACAGTTCCCTTCCTTCCCTCCCCTCCTCCCCTTTTTCCCACCCATGTATTCTTCCTGTACTTACACAATGTACCTTGTAAGGTAGGTGTTGCACTTCGCAGTTTTGACTTCCTGTATTACCTGTTTAATTTGGGAAACAATAAAAATGTTCTCAAAAAAAAGAAGAAAAACTGCCAGGCTGCAAATTAATAAAGAAAAATGATTAAACTAACAGTTTCATTTGCTACTTTACCATATTAAATGGCTAAATTTAGGACTCTCATTCTCTCAGTCATCCCAAACACACAATCATTCATATGCTACCAACACAAATGCACACCTTACTAACAGCACAAAACCAGAACAAGTTAACTATAGCTCAGTTCTCCAGAGAAGAAAGAAAAAGATGCCTTCTTTTTTTTTTTTGCAATGCATATAGAGCACACGGAGGGAAAGTCTACACAGTTCAGTCCCAATCCTGGATACAATCCCAGCGGCGACTCCCACTAAGCACAATTTTCTTCTTCATACTAGTCAACTAGAAAACACAACAGTCATTTAACCCTTAACCAGTTCAGTACCATCCTGGCAGTATAAAAGTTCACTGGTGCTTCAAATTAAATGGTGCCCCCCATGCCATGGAGATAGTAAAATGCAAGATCTGGTTCGGTTGTTTCCTCAGAGAATGAATCCATGGAGGCAATATAGTGTTTCATGCAGCACACAGTGACATCTTGGACCAGGGTGTGATGCTTAATTAAAGTAAGCCCAATCCAAGGTGCAGAGTGGCATAGGGACCCAGCATGCCTGGTCACCTCCTCCAACAACTGGCCAAACTCATCATTTCTAAGTTGGAGCTTCTGGACCATTCTGTGAAATACCCAGTTTGGACATTTTTCCTCCACCACATTCCACAACCTCTCAGATATATAGGGGTAATCAGCATTTGGATATTCCAGGTGCATACAGCATCTCACCCATCTCTCTGCTTGTGACTACTCAGGCAGATCTCTTACACTGGTCCGGTATGCCTCCCAGGTTCCAACCACACACCATTCCTATATCACACATTCATGGGGTCTGAACTCCATCTATTCTAATTTTTATGGCCTTGCTCAGCACTGGGAGGCATGATATATTATCAGGCAAGACCAGCACAGGCCTGTTGTAAGGATGAGGAATTGCTCGATAGATGTTCTGATCCACAAATTGACAGGGTCGAGGGGCTTGACAGGGGACATCACAGATGGTTCATCCATCACTGGCTCAATCTTGGATCCTACAGCCCTGAATGGCTTAGGAGGCACCTTTCCAGATACCTCCTGCCAGGAAGCACAGATTTGGCCACCACTGCCAGTCAAGGAAGCACAGGCTGACCCCCTGAGTCATAGGGTGCCACCCAATGTTACTGCCCTTTCTCTACCTTTCCCTCTACCATGGGGATAGCCAATGGTGGCAGGTGCAAGAGGGCTGGGCAGACATCTATTCCCTCCTGCACCCTCTGGGGTCTCCTATTCCACAGCTTCTGCCACAACATCAGGCAAGAGTACCACGGGCTCTGCTGGAGGTGCAGAAGCCCTAGATTCATCAGCCAAATCCAGACTCCCCATGGACAATAATGAAGCAGTGGAAACAGATGGTACAGATGGATATGATCAAGCAATGACATATGGAGGTGGATCAAACAATCCATTGGTCCCCTGGAACAAACTGAGCATAACAGAATCTTTATTACCCCCTTACCCTAATAATGACATCTCATGCACCTTTCATCAGCTGCTTCCCTTCTAGCTGACCTGCACAGCCACAATAGCAGGGAAGTAGGCACTATGGCATCTGGCTTCTCTGATGGTGATCTTTCTGCCATGGTGACACAATCTACACTCCTAAGAAGCTTGTGGAAAATGGCACCGGCCCACAAGTTTCCACATGAGCCTCAAGGCCACTGTCCAATCAGCATCACCCTTACACCTCACATGACTCTTCAACACAGGACTGCTAGGCACCTGCCACTACTACTAAGATGAAGGAGGCATGAAGTGAACCAAAATGGTGATACCCTAAAATGATGCAGGACAGACCCCAAATGGCCCACAATCTCTGCAGCACGACAAAGCACCACTGTCCATTCCAGACACAGAAATCAAATCCCATATGAGTCCCCACATTTGTAACCCCCAAAGCTACTTGTCTAGGGGTCCTGATAGAAATTTGGGCTGAGGGGACACAAACCAGAAACATGTCCAGTAGTAAACTAGAGAGAATATTTGGTCTTACCTTGTCTGCTGAGTTCATAACAGGACAGGGAGTCTCCAGCAAATGGCAGCTGGAGAACTGGTAATGTACATGGGCAGAAACCGGAGGACTGCAGGTATGAATTTAGGGGGGCAATTGAAATTAGTGCAGACACAATAAATTGAACCCAAAACACATAGTGGAGAATGAAAACTATTTAGTTAATACAATAATATAAATAAATAATTTGCACAGCCCCATGGAGCTGGAGGACAACAAGCATTGGTACAAGTTACTTCAGTCAAGATTTAACTGCAGCACGGAGTTGTGATCTCCCACAATAGACCAAATAAAGCCAGGAGATGAGCTCCACACAAACCAGAGCAGAAAGAGGCTCAGATGAGCAGTTCAGGGCAGCATATGCACTACAGGTTGGGCCACATCCTCACCCAGCCACCTACCACAGGGCTCCCAAATTAACTCTATGAGACCTAGTAACCCACTGGCTGCATCCATCTCTATCCTCCTTGGGCCACGTACCAACTCTAGAACCAGAGAGCTCTTCACAAGTGACAGGCTCCCTCATTTCCAGTTACATATACAGTCCTGTGCTTTGGGTTTGAGCGAGATCCTGTCCTAGACACGGGCATGGTAGGCCCCATCCTTACTCTCCCAGCAGATTACCAGAACTTCCCTAACATAGAATGCCACACAGCCTCCTGATGCTGCCACAGTCAGGAGGGCCGCACTGCAGTACTGCCACTACTACATGCATCCCCATTGCCAAGCTCCACCAGAACAGAACAGGCCCCAGCCCACCCCGTTGCTGCAGAGTATGAGGTGTGCTAACCGATGCATTCCTCCTCCTGGCCACAGCTTCCAAAATGATGAAAAGGGGTCCCATCCCACAGCTGCAAGTCCCTAACACCATCCCAAAACTCATGAGTGTGGAGCAACACTGAAGGGCCAAAGTCCTCAAACTCCCTGGGCTGGGCTTCGAACCCCTGGTCCACACTAGTTCTGATGACACCACCAACCTCCCTCAATCTCCTAAATCCTCCCATTTTAAACAGATGGAGCCCAAGGAAACACCCACTGGCCGGGCCCCAAACTGCCAGTCAAAACAAAAAAAAAAGACCTACAAGAGGGAGAGCCAGGTAACCAATAGTAAGCCCCTCCAAAAGGTGTGGATTACATTTATTTTTGTTGAACAAACTACAGATTCATGCTTCTGGGGACTGTCTCCTGATGTCAGAATTTGGAAGGAGAGTTTTAGGGAGAATTAATGAGCCATAAGGGATAGGCTCACAGTGACCATGTTTGCTTTTTTGTAGGGCTGTGGGTGGAGCCTACAGCCCTTCGGTCATTGATCAGACTATAGCTCTAAAACAGCTTTTCAAGAAAATCAATTTTTAGACATTTGGAAGTATTCCTCCACAGCTGCAAAGTAGTGCACTCCCCCTCTGATTTTTTTTTGCTGTTTGCTGCTCTATGTTAAAGGCATCTGAAGGGAGGGAGGGAGGATGCTACAGTGCTGTTGCTCAGAACTTCTCAGGCTATTAACCAAAAAAAAAAAAAAACTTTAAAAACTACTGTTTCTATCACCTGTCCAGCTCAGTCTAATAGAAGTATTCTATTTCTTTCAGCAACATATGGGTCAACTCATTATATGATGTCTGAAAAACACTGAGCCTCTACAGTGTCAGATTACATACAGTGGTCTGTGAGCTATTTTATTCCTGTGAGCACACATACAAACTGCAGGGCGGGGGGGGGGCTGTAGCCCCATCACTTTTTTTGCCCTTAAGGATATTGCCCTTTAAACAAACAAATAAGAAAAGTAAGCATAAACTAGTGTGACAGAGTTAATTAAGTCCAGCTGCTCAGGTACACATAAAAAAATAGCTTGTTTGCTGTTTCTAGAGTTGGAAGTGTCAAGTGGAAAGCACTTTTAAGTGTGTGTGTGTGTGTGTGTGTATATATATATATATATATATATATATATATATATATAAATGACAAAGAACCTCTGTGCGCAAACACTGATGCAAGGGTTACTCCAAAGGGCATTTGGCTGGGAAGCCAAGTTTCAAGAAAATACAAAATCACACATGAGCACACAATGCAAAGCATCATGGGCTGCATATGCAAATCACCACAGAATGTTATGCTGGTTCAACTTTAAGCAGACCTGCATGGTGCCAAAAGGCCTCTCACACAGTTTGCAAAGGGTGCTAACAGATGACATAGACATGTGCTTCATCCTACCAGGACTCATCAGTATGCTTCGTCTGTTTGACACCCCAGTGGAATGAACCAGCTACCTAAGACCGTCTGTCTGAGTTATGTTGTGGCGAACCCATTTGTTATATATGCAGTCCTGCTTTGGATGGGCCAAGTGACACAGACTCCTAATCTCTTATCAAGGATTTACGGTCTGAGACTCAGCTACACTGTTTGAGCCCTCTCACACAGCGGAAGGTCAGTGTAAAACTGTTATGTTTCTATCCTCCAGACAGACAGTTTCAAAAGTAAACGAAAAGGAAAAAAAAAATGTAATTTTATAAATATATATATATTTTTTTTCCTTTTGTAACCTGGTAAGGCCAACTAGGCATAGATGCTTGTTTCTATGGACAACCCAGGAATACTGGGGAGAGTAAGTGACTTAAGCAGAGTCACCCAGTAGGGAAATGAAGGGTGTGGGAATAAAAACCCATGTCTGAATGCTGGCTGTACAAAGTTCATTTATAGCTCATTACTCTAACCTCTATGCTATATTGCAGCCCCATAAATAGTGAATAATTTAGACTGGGCTGTTAATATCTCAAAGGAGAACTGCCTTGAATCAGCAAACATGCATTTTTGTAGAAGTATATGTTGTTTTTTTAAAATAGCAGTTCTCATTTTGTTACTGCTTCATCTGAACTGGCCTTTTGGCAAATTCATTGAGTGTTTCTGATTCACACACTGCTGGCATTGACCATTTTAGAACAGTATGATCTTATCAGGAACTTCCATTGTCGGGACAATGCATCTGTGTTCTGATTTAGAATTCTTAGGGTCATGGGGGCATAAACATCATCATACAATTCTTAGATGGCACTTTCCATAAATATGTAACCCATAAATATGCAGTGGGTTAACTAAAGGGCCAGAGAAAGGGGGCGGAAACAGAAGAGGACCCACTATATGAAAAAAAAAGCTTCTGCAGGAAACATTACTCACAGGTTCAGTACAGTTCTTTAACTAAGCTTGTAGGGAATGTCAGGTACTTAATTTAAATGATAAAGAACTCTGTTTACAGGGATTTGGAGCCATCTACAGGGACATTCTTCCCATAGACTTGCATTAGTTATATGGGAAAACAGAGTAATTTAGCTTCCATTGGAAATAATGTATTCTACAGGAAAACATAGGACAATTGCCCTGCAGTTACAGGAAAAAGTCAAACGTAATGTGGGAGCAGTCACACACACACACACACACACACACACACACACACCAGTAGCATTTACTCTGACTAAATAAATTCTAGAGGACTGATTTAGCAGCATGGCAGTTTTTGATGATTGTGACTAAAGAGCACTATATGACACCAACAAGAAAATAACTTTGGTCATTTGGTAGATTTTCACAGCCCTATCGCCTCTGGCTAGAATTTGTTTTATTGGTGATGTTTGAACTTGAGGGACAAGTGTTCTTCTGATGATGAGCTCTCCAAGTGGCGGCATTAACTTTCATAACGGAGGAAGTAGGTCATAGAGTCAACCATGCCATTGAGGACAGGGTCAAGGTATCATTATTAATTTTCATGTTGGGGGGAATCGAGGTACAAGCATTTCACCAGGAAAGGTCTGCTGGCCACTGCGTTTTTTTTACAAATGTGTGCCAACATGGCAGTGCACCACCTTTGTCAGCAAAAATGCAATCATGCTGTGGGTACAAATGCACCCAGGACCTAAAAGCAAAGTTTATCATATACCTAGAAATGATCATTAGCATGTGGAAAAACTTTATACATTATTACATTTCATGATCAGGGTTAGCAAATTAATGTAAATCTCTGTGTTATTTAGACATTCAATTCTAAAAATAACAAAATGCACTTCTTTGTGACAAGCTTACAGAAATGAAAGTTTCAGGTTTTGAATATTTACTGCTTTTTTTCCATTATTCAGTGTATACTTGGATATTCTTTTGTATTATCAGCACTCTGAATCCTAAACACTACCTTCCAGATTGTTACCAATTTGTCAAGAATTTATTTTCCTGGCACAGAAGGTGTGAATGCTAATTTTCAGCAGCCTAGGGCATTATACTGCTGAGCTATACATAGCTAAAAACAGGAATTTAAAATAGAAATGCCTATATAACCCTAAGTAAAGAACCTGTATAATACATTAAAAAATGCATTGCTCACTTGTAAGTATATGCAAGGAGTTCAAAAAAACACCTTCAGTGGTATCCTAGGATGACAGTTTCTACACTAGGATAGCCTTGCTAACATAGCATATTGTACATGTAGTACATCATTCCAAATTCATTTCTTCTATGAAATAATTCTAGTGCTTGGAACATGATGAATAATCCACTTCTAGTTTACAATAATTCCTTTAGTTTTGAGATATGTACTTAAAACATCAGTGGTATGTAGATGGGTTCCATAAACATAACTTAGAGCACTCAATACAGGGAAGGGTCCTTGGGGTAATAATTAGTAGCAGTTCAAAAACCTCCTGTCAGTGAAGTAAAGCATATGGGAAGGCTAATACAATTCTAAGATGTATCATTTGGGGTTTCACCAGTAGTAACAGGGAAGTAATTCTTCCACTATAAAGTTAATTGGTTAGGCTGCAACTGGAGTACTGTGTGCAGTGTTGGAGACCATGCAGTGTCTAAAGGAAAAAACAGGGTAGATTGGAGATAATACGGAAAAGCATGACAACAATTATTCCAGGCTTGCAGACTAAAATTTATGATGAGAGATTACAGAATCTCAATATGCACTCACACTCACTGGAGTATAGGAAGGAGAGGGGATATGACAGAGATATAGACATACATTTGGGGGTATAATAGGAAGGCTTACACTGAAGAACTCAAAATAAGTAGTAGTTCAATCTCCAGGGGTCCCTCTCTCAGGCTGTGGGGGGGATATTTAGAAAGGGCATTAGGAAACATGTTTCTTTCATTGCAAGTCTGCAAAGAATTGCAAAAGACTAGGTTTTACCATTGGCTCATTTTCCATTTACCTGGGCTTTAGTTAGGGCACAACCTTCGGGGAGGGGAGCCTGATAGGGTCACTTGCTGGACAGAGAACAGAGCAAGAGTGGTTTAAGAGAACATCTATAGTTTGCTGTACCTCTTTTCACTTCTTCAGTAGCAATGATTCATCTACTTCAGTTAAACCAGTACTGAAGAGGAACAAGGGTAACCTTTCTTCCAAACTGTCTGTGGTGAGATATCTATTTTCTGTGACAGAGGAAGCAGATTAGTTTAAGTAATTTTAGGAATAGTGCTGGTTTCCTAAATTATGCAGTTTAAGATATTTGTTTTTGGTTATATGGATGGGTCAGGAATTTCTTTGAAGAACTTCTGCTCTGTCAGGAAGCCCAAGTAGCTGCAGGTCATTGGCACATTATGTATTGTTTGTACAGTAGTAGCAAGCAAGCTTCAGTGTACGGCACTTCTTTAGAGAGTGTCTAGTAGGCAGTTGGACCTGCTGGGCATGAGTGAGTTTGACATTTGTTAGTGCCAGGGGGAAAAAGACCACGTAGTGTTGGTGTCTGGGGATGCCTCTGCAATGAATTCATTGCAACTTTGCTCTCAGTCTACCTGCCTGCCTGCCATGGTTTCATTGTTTCAGGGCATGTCACCCAGCCCCAATTATAGTAATTAAAAAAAAAGAGTAAGGAAGGATGTTTTACTGTTTTTAGTCTCAGTACACAGACTGGCAGGTAATGTAGTTTTACAATTGACGCTGCATACTAAGTTACTCACTCATGTTGCACACCCACAATCTATCCAGGAACAACAGTAATCAGAACAATGGAGAACGGGTATTAATCATCTGACGGAGGCAAGGTTGCACTAGTTGGTAGGTACAGTAGTCATTTAGGCTTGCCTGTTTGTCTGAAAACTGGTTAGTGAGCTGTTTAGGCACATCGGGCCATCTTAGACCTTTAGTACAAGTGTGTATTACTATATCGACTTTTGGTGTTCTCCCACAAAGTGGAGGATTAATGTTTATGTGGATGATGGGACACAGAACCATGTTGAGTTGATTGGGATGACAGCGTGGGTACAACAGTGCCACCTCCCACTCTCAAGCTGTCATAACAAAGACTATGTAAAAAATATACAGCTCTTGATGGTGCTACTGCAGCCACTCAGTGAGGATAATTAAACCCAAGACCTCAGATGAAATTGCACTTCTAAGCACTTACAGTACTAGCAGTGGTTCCTGTTCTACTGTCGGATATTTGTAGTGGGTACATAAACAGCCTCAAGATATATTTCCTTTGGCTTCCAGCAGCAGCATCGATAAAATCACAGTACTGGGGAAGCAGGCTATGTGGTGAGAATTCTGTCCCACACTTCAGAATAAAAGCAGGTAAAAGTGGGACCAGTCCTAATGCAAAATGAACAAAAATAAGTAAATAATAAAAACAACTGACCACAGAAAATTAAAAAAATAATAATATTCATAATAAACAACTCACAAAGTCATAATTTGGGCAAGGGAGCACTGGTGTAAAGCTGAACTGCCACAGCAAGTCATTTTCTTGGGGTTTGGATTGTCATACTGTATTTACTACACACAAAAAATGAGAAAAAAAGAGAGAACAGCAGCAGGAAACTGGATTGTACCTAAAGTGAAGCAAGGTGGGAGAGGTCAGTCAGGACAGATAGAGACTGCACAACAGTGTCTTCTTTTCCTTCACATAGTAGACAGCTGTTGTTAAAATGGCCAGAATAAGAAGTCATATATGGGCAAGGAGGGAGAAGCAAAGGTGCTAGAGAAGCAAATGTGAACCATCGTGGCAAAAAAGGGAGGGCAATCTATTTAAAAAAAATGAATCTGGAGGGGTCTCCAAAAGAAACAGAGAAAGCAATTGTATGTCAGCTGATATTGGCATGTTAAGTTAAAAGTGTAGGTACCTGACCTATGAAGGGGTCACAATGCCAGTGGTTGTCAGGCTTATCCCAAATCTGCTGAATTATGAGACCAGGACATTTTAAATCAGGGAACATTTAAAGGAAGAGAGTAAGAAAACAGAATGATTTTCAGGCTCCTTTGAGAAGTGTTTGAGGGGAGGGGTACACTGCATACTGTTTATTACTGATACTGGTCACACACCAAAAGCATCCATACAAAATAAATAAAAAATGTATAAAAAATGTATTATATTCTTAGCAAATGAGTCAGGGTTGAGCTTCCTGTGTCCTTTGTAACCAAAACATCTGGTGGCACATACAAAATGACCCCTTGAAAGAGTGAGGAGTTTTGGACATAATCCTGATAGTAGATGTCATGCATGGAGGGAGGTCCAGCAGTCCAACAGTGCCTTGCCCATAAAAATTCCTCCAGGTTCATGGATGGATTAGGGTTGTATATCTTTGGTGTGCTTTAACTGTAATAAAGAAACCTGTGACATATTGGCTCATTCACATGACTGACTGTGAGCCTTTGCCAGCGGCTCACAGTGGCATGATCAGTGTCCCTGAGCATGTGTAAACTTTACCATGTTGGTGATTTTGCATTGTGTGGTGTTGTCACCACAGTCCCACATTCCCTGTATTTGTAGAGTGGTGTTGGTGGTTTCCTGTGCCGTGTGAACATCTAAACCACCTGTAGCACCACAATTTCCCACCCACCCAACACTGACCGGGACAACACTTGAATCACTGGAAAGGAAAAGGGCAGCAACAACATCAATGCCATGAGAACGCAGCTTTCTAGTGCTTTCTTAGAATTTTTCAGAACAGTTAAAAAGTAGCCACTGTAGCAAGGCACAGTGTGAATGAGCCAATAGACAGTTGTAGTTAAATGGAATAAATGTGGGTTGCAGTCAACAGCACCCCTTTACACAATGCAAGCCAGTGAGTCATGGCCAGTTCAGTTCTCAGTTCTTTTGGAGAAGCACCCAAAGTCTCACAATGCCAACAAGGACAGATCAGTTTAGGTCATGAATGATACATTTTCCAGACTAGTAAGCTGCTTAGGCTCGGTCAGTTGTTTTTCGTAAGTCTTCCGGATTCCATATGATGGCTCATGGCGAGATTATAAAGTGCATAATCTGAAGTCAGTGAGGGACAGACTAGAGGTGGTCAAGGCAAAACCCACATACAAAGCAACCTTAGAGAGGGTTAGTGGTCCCTTCCTCTCTTAGCACTAGTCAGGAAGAGACATGTGGTTGAACAACTTCCAAGAGAGATTCATTATATTTAATCAAAATAAGTGACTTTACAAATATTTTTGAAGCAGAAATAACTGAGATTGTTCCCCACATCTACAGAGATTGAATAATGGGAAATCAGAAAAGTGCAGCACTGCCAGGATAGTTCTTCAACCCAAAAGCACCCAATTGAAAGACGCCCAGCTGCTTAGCCATGCAGCAGCTCCATGAATAACAGGAAAACTGACTGCTGAGGTTACCTTACAAACCTTAAATACCACTTTGGGGCAACTGGTGTGCACAGTTTAAGATATTGATACAGTAGGATATTGGATGGCCTGACTCCTTGGGTCATGCAGTTGGAGACAAGGATAAATACTACCAAACAGTCCATGCAACACAACGAAGGCCCCATTCTCAAAATCCAGGACACTGCCACAGGCCTGGTGAAGGAAGATACACTGCTTCACCAATGTCATGAAATGCTAGACAATCAAGTCAGACAGAGGAACCTCCATATAACGAGACTTACTTAATCAGCAGGGGGGAGAAGATCCTCTCAGCTTTGCAATAACTCTTCTTCAAATTCTGGGACTATCTGATGCTGATACACCATTTTCCATTGAAAAAGCCTGCCGACTAACTCCTCACAGTGCCCCATCAGATCCTATCTATTCTCGTGCTTTTGTGGTGGTCTTGACCAGAATAGATGACAGGGACAGGGCTTTGACTATTGCCCACAGAATGAGTACTCTCAGGCATGGGGAGGACTCCTTATCAGTGTTCCCAGACTTGGGCATACAACACTCACCTTAGGAGAAAAGCATTTGATGAAATGAGGAACGTACTGAAACAGCACAAAATACAGCCTCAACTGCTCCTTCCAGCAAAGCTCCATATCGTGTGGAAGGGGCAAGTGAGCATTTTTAATGATACAAAAGATGCAGCCAGGAAAGTATAAACATTTGAGCAGGATCTGCATCAGCATGAAGGGGATGAAACTGGGAAGATGATTAATGTGTCCTATTTCCTTAAAGGCAAAGCACACTGAATAGGGGTAGAGACACTCACAAGCTTGCACACACTAAAACAAGAACAAAAAAACAAGAAAGCATCTGTAACTGGAAGGGACGCAGACATGTGGGGAGTGGTGTAATGCATTAGCTGTGGAGCAGCAGTCTTCTGGGAGACATTCTGGAGACTGCGTTGCTGCCCTATTTGCAGCCACCACTCTGGTCTGAGGGAGGAGGTTGTTCGTCTCCATGCTGACATGGCAAGGATTCGGGAAACCTGCTCCCCCACTGAGGGACCACCCAAGCCACCACCACTACCTCAGAAGTTGCCAAAAAAGAGGAGTGGTTGGACCACGGTGGGCTCAGAGGGGGTGAGGGTGGTGGAACAGCGGCACATCCCTCCAGTTGTGCCACACCACAATTCATTCACCACTATGGTGAAGCATGGTTCCTCAATGGAGGCACCTGCAGTGGAGACCAAGGATGATGCCTGGAATGTCCACAATGGAGACCCACAGAAGGGTGGCCCAGGACCCCACAGGGGAAGGAAACAGCTCCTGGTGGGGGACTCAGTTGTTAGTGGGGGTAGAACTGGGGGAGGAAGGGGAAAGAGAAATAAGGTGCCTGCCTGGTGCTAAAGCTTGGAGGGACAGGAAATGAATCCTCAGGATCGTGGGAGCAGAGGCAAGGGGGAGGGAGCTGGATGTCATTATCACCTAGGGATGAATGACCTGGCTGAGAATGGGTTTAGAGCAGTGCAACAAGAGTTTGATGAGTTGGGGAAGGGCCTTAGACAAGTGGCACACACAGACACAGTAACTTTCTCGGAAGTGCTACCTGTCTATGGCATGGATGAGGCTAGGGCACTCCACACCATGAGATTCAATGACTGGTTGAAAAACTGGTGCAGAGCTCAGAGATTTGTCTTCACTGGGGATTGGGGCTCCACCTGGAGGGATGCAGGCCTATACAGGTGCGATGGTCTGCATCTATCCTGGAGGGGAACCAGGATCCTAGGTGATAGTTTTAAATGCTTCAATGGCAAGCATTTAAACTAGCCAAGGGGGGGAAGCACTGAAGAGGAGAAGGGAAATCCTAGCCCCCCCCCAAAAATCAAGGTAATTAGTGAGGTAAACACCAAGATAGAGCAGTCGATAGAGAGAAGGGCAGGGGTAAATGGATAAAAAGACAAAGGCAGTAGGAACAGGGATGGGGCAAAAAGAAATATAGCCATAAAAAATGGAGGGTAATGAGTGCCAATGCCCGTAGCCTAGGTAAAAAGCTCCCTGAAATGGTGGCCTTGATGTAAGAGGGATGTCAGGATATTGTGGCAGTCACAGAAACATGGTACACAGAGAACCATGACTGGGATGTCAACATACCAGGGTACACAATCTACAGGAGGAACAGGGAGGGAAGAAGAGGAGGAGGAGGAGGAGTAGCTCTCTATGTAAGGGAAGGGATCAAAGCAACAGAACTAAAGAGTAAACAGGGAGGAGAGGAGGCACTGTGGGTCACCCTGGAGACTGGAAATGGCGCCACAATCCGCACAGGGGTTGTATGACCCCTGTTTCAGGGGGAGGAAATGGACAAGGAAATGATAGAAGGCATCCTTGGGATGGCAGAGAAAGGGGAGATATTGCTGATGGGGGACCTGAATATGCCAGATGTTGACTGGAGCACCTTTGCTGCAGCCACATCTAAGAGCAGGGCCATTCTTGATGCCCTACAGGGGGCATGCGTCAGACAGCTAGTTTATTAACCCACTCAGGAGAGAGCAGTCTTAGACCTGGTACTCTCAAATGGGGATGGAGAGAGGATCTCTGATCTTGAAGTGGGTAACCATCTGGGAACAAGCGACCACCAAATAGTGTGGTTCACGATAAACTTAGCTGTAGCGTCAAGGCACACAAAAGTGAAGGTACTGGACTTCAGGAGGGCTGATTTTGTCAAAATGGAAGAGTGCCTCAGAAAAGCACTAGCAAACAGGCAAGAAGATGGGGTGAAGCAACAATGGGGAAATATCAAAAGTGCCATCACAGAGACAGCAGGCCTTTGTGTGAAGGAAATAAACAAATCAAAATGAAAGAAAAAAACACTAGGGTTCTCAAAAGAAGTTGTGGGGAAGGTAAGGGAGAAAAATATAGCATTCAGGAAGTATAAGGGAATACAGAAGGAGCAGGACAGAGAACTGTACCAGTTAAAGCAGAAGGAAGCGGGTAAGGCAGTCAGAATAGCAAAGGCCCAAACCGAGGAAAAGATAGGCAAATCGGTTAAGAAGTGGGATAAAACCTTTTACAGGAACATTAGGGAGCAAAGAAAGACTAAGGCAGGGATACTGAGGCTGAACAAAAAGGAAAGTGGTTGGGCAGAGAGCAACAGTGAAAAAGCAGGGATACTGAATGAATACTTCTGCTCAGTATTCAAAATGGAAAAGCAGGGGAAAATACCTAATCTGGTCAATAGAAGCACTCTTGATAGGGGGGTTGATATTTGTCCTTTCACAGAAGAAAGGGTTCTGAAAGAACTCTTAAAACTTGAAGGTGGATAAAGCAATGGGGCCTGAAGGGGATTCACCCCAGAATTCTAAAAGAACTAAGTGAAGAACTAGTAACACCACTGACTACCCTTTTTAATAAATCATGGAAAGATGGTGTGGTACCTGAGGACTGGAGGAGGGCAGATGTGATTTCCCTTCACAAAAGTGGGAGCAAGACAGAGGCAGGAAACTACAGACCTGTCAGTTTGACCTCAGTGGTAGGGAAAATGGTGGAATCACTTCTGAAGGAAAGAATTGTTGAGTACCTAGAGGCCAGTGGGGCACAGGACCCAAGGCAGCATGGATTCACAGCAGGAAGGTCATGTCAGACAAATCTAATTGACTTCTTCTGACTAGGTGATCAAAGCAGACCAGGGAGGGCTGTGGACATGGCCTACCTAGACTTTAGCAAGACATTTGACACAGTCCCGCACAAAAGATTAATAAACAAATTAGCCAGCCTGGGAGAGGGTCCCAGGGTGGTAGCCTGGATAAAACACTGGTTGGACAACAGGACACAATGGGTAATAGTAAATGGAGTCCACAGTGAAGAAAGAAGGGTTACTAGTGGGGTACCGCAGGGTTTGGTACTGGGGCTGGTCCTTTTTAATGTCTTTATAAGTGACATTGCAGAGGGACTGGAAGGGAAAGTACGTCTCTTTGCATATGACACAAAGATCTGCAACAGGGTTGATACACAAGGTGGGGTGGAAAGGATGAAAAGAGACTTGGCAAGGTTGGAGGAATGGTCAGATGTATGGCAGCTTAGATTCAATGCAAAGAAGTGCAAAGTAATGCACCTGGGAAACAAAAACCTGGGGGAAGAGTACACAGTGGTGGGTGAGATACTGACAACAACAAAAATGGAAAGGGACCTGGGGGTAGTCATATCAGATGACCTAAAGGTGGGCCAGCAATATGTGAAGGTAGTAAGGAGGGCTGGGGGACACTGGGATGCATAGGGAGAAGCATCACCACTAGAAAACAGGAAGTTGTTGGCCCTCTGTACAGACAATTGGTAAGACCACATCTGAAGTACTGTGTACAGTTCTGAAGACCCCATCTCCACAAAGACATAGACAGGGTGGTGGCTGTCCAGAGGAGGGCAACCAAAATGATGCAGGGTCTGCATCAGAAGACATATGAAAAAAAGACTAAAGTAACTAAAGATGTATAGCCTCGAGGAAAGCAGGGAGAGGAGGGACATGATAGAAACTTTCAAATTCCTCAAGGGAATCAACAAAGTCCAAGAGGGTAGCATATTTCAGAAAAAGAGATGTGCAAAAACAAGGAGGCACACTTTGAAGATAGAGGGGGGACGGCCCAGAGGTAATGTGAGGAAGCATTTCTTCACAGACAGGGTTGTGGTTATACGGAACAGCCTTCCTGAGGAGGTCGTAGAGTCAAAAACAGTGGGGGAATTCAAGAATGCATGGGACAGACATAAGGCAATTCTAGTGGGGAGGTAGGAGGAAGCAGGCTGTTGATAAACTAGGATCTGCAACTTATCCGTTAGGTAGGGAAATAGACAGACTAGGTGGGCCAAGCGGTCCTTATCTGCCTTCAAATTCTATGTTTCTATGTTCCTGCTAAGGACTACATGTTTTGAGGCAGTATTCAGTCACATAGGACTGTTGTCTTTTCCCTAGTGTATCAAGTTTTCTAAAAGTCTTCTGATACTTTAAATAGTGTATAATGTTTATGATATACTGCTTATGTGTCACTTGTTCATGGTGTTATGGGACCAATCTTTCCCAACGACCCATTAGCATATGAACTGAATTGATCTTTCATTAACTGTGAATTTCTAAACTTGATCACTGGTCGCTGTTGCCTTACACTCTATATATAGATCATGTGCCTTTTATACTTACAATAATGTTAATACCACTCATACTGGCTAAGTAGACAGTACATGCTGGGGCAGGAGTGGAGGCTGGATATGGAGATGTGTTATATCAACTGTGTATGTGAGTGGTTCAAGACTGAGCTTTCAGCTGTTCTCTCTCCTTTTGTGTGATAAAGCTGTGCTCACATTAGAGCTAGGTCATTTAGGCAGCAATATAATTGTTTGTCTACAAGCCACATTAAAGGGCAACATCAAAATAGAAGTGGAGATTTAAATATTGTGTGTAGTTTAGCTTATGGTTTAGAAACTCCAATTGACTTATCATAAATGCAAGTACATCCAGTTTGCTGAGTGAAAATTTGTACCTCTTGATAGTTTTTCGTTTTCTGTGTTTCTCTTGCATTTGAATTCTGATTAAACCAATACTGATAAATATGAGGGATACTGGGTGGCAGTTTATGCCTAAATGGGAAAAAGGAATTATAAACTATTTAGTAGCATTATATCTGTAGGAGTTCCTAGGGTGTGTGCCTTTGCTCTGAATGATATTGAGATTGTATAAACTATATATATATATATATACCTGTATATCAACTGCTAGTTCCTCCAATGTGTATAGCTGAGAAGGGGTCTAATAACATACTTTGTAAGTGCAACTTTATCTTAAATCTATATGTCAACCTTCCATGTATGATCTTGTGAGTATGTACAATAATGCTTGCAAAATTCAAAATAAAATTTACAAAAAAAAGAAGGTGCACAGTGAGTTCTAGGTTGCCCTGTAAGCTGAGAAAACTGACACCCCTCCCCCACTGCTATTTCATTCTTTGAGATCAGGCTAAATTATCAGGCAATGGAATAATGTCTCCCACCAGATAAGGTGTTAGCACTCCATGACTGGCTTGGCAAGGTACAAGAGCCAGGAATGATAACATTGCTGAAGTTACAGCAGCTTCTTGAAAACTTGAATTTTGTCTGCAAAGTTATCCTGATGAGCAGGACCTTCCTCAGGTATCTTCCTGAGGCCAAGTCAGGGAGTTGCAAGCCACATCACAGGGTGCACATCATTGAAAGTATGAGGGAGGCCATCACTTTTTTGAATGCCTTCTATGGTTACTACAATGAAGAGTTCTGATGTTGGCCACCAGTGATGAATTAGAACTTTTCATGGACACATCAGGTGGGCTGGGGATTGGGGCATACTTTGTTGGTTCTTAGTGCTGTTCACAGTGACTTTCAGCCTGGGTCCAGGAGGGTCTGACCATGTAGGTTACCCTTTTTGAGTTTTTTTCCCCACAGTTGTAGCATTGCTGGTGTGGTGCAACCAGCTCCATGACAAAAAGATAACATTTAGAACTGACAATACTGGAATGATTCACACTATTAATGATCGACTGGGGAAAAGGGACATCTAGGGGACCTGATGTCAGTGTTTGCATTGAGGTACCTGCTGTGAAAAATTCAGTTTAAGCTGGTTCGTGTTCCAGGTGTTGAGAAAGGACTGCTTATTCATTGTCTCATTCACAGTGCAGAGATTCATAGAACTGGCACCAAAAGAAAAGAAACTTCAAGAGCTAGTTCTTTCCTTTCTGTGGGAAATGGTGAGTCCAAAACATGTCAGCTGCTCAGTAACTCCATTATGCCTAGCATGATTTTGGCCTACCAGTGAAGATTGGAACACTTCTTGAGGACAGAGCAGCCCAAGCATGACTGGAATAAAGGATGATACTGGAGGACAAGTTTGTCGATACATTATGGTTGACAAGCAGGACAGTCTGACTCCAGGTGCAATAAGGTAGAATGTGGCTGGGTAAGCCTGGTTTTCTAAGGTCCTGAGTCTGGAGGACAACACTTGGACCTTCAGGTTATAAAATATCCTGAGGTCTGCAATCAGGGTACTTTAAATACAGCTGCCATATGACACCAATAAAAACGGCAATACTGACATAGGAGTGGGCAGTGCTTCCACGGTTCTGTAGTTCTAATTTAAGGTTCTTATGTTCTGCAGGCTTTTACAAATGACTTTTTGTAGGGCATTCAGGGTTGAAAAAGTGGTCTAGCCTAAGTAAGGACCTGATGCCTCTGCAGGGTTGCAAGTCAAAGATATGGCAATAATTTGATATTTTTGAAGCTATGTAGGAGTAAGCCAAGCCACTTGGCACATGGATGTTGGTGTGTTATACAACAAGCCATGGGGATGAACTTGGACCCAAGGGCCATGATTCAGAAGAATGTAGTGATCAGGCTAGCTATATGGTTGGTCTTTTTCTGTCATGAAATGGGTCCTCAGTCACAGCACACTAGCTTAGACAGATGATAGGAAAAATCATCGGAAGAGCAGGGCTGAATGTGATGTGCTTTAGCACCCACTCTATTCAAATAGGGGTGGCTATCAATATAAGGCCCAGGAGTCTAATACACAGTCAGAGCCAGGCCCCTGAACACTGGAATTCTTAGCCATTTGTGAGCTTTGTTCAACCACACTAACAATAAAACTTTCCTTTTGTCTTACAAGTAAGTCCACACTACATTGCATAATGGATATGGATATGAAAGCATTCTTTTCTATTCTGTGTAGCAGAACAATCTGGATATTGACCTGGAGGGAGAACTTCCCTTTCAGCCTGGCACAGGTGCAGTGACTGGGACAGTGAAGGATGCAGTGGAAGGACCTGCACCCCCAGAGTTGAGGCTGAAGTAAGTCGACAAGACCTGCCTTACATGCTGGTGATAAACCTTGGGGGCAACAGTTTAGGACAAGGTAAGGTGGTCAATCTGCTACTCAAAATAAAGGACAACCTGTGATTGATCTTGCAAGGGAGCTCTTTTAAGGAAGCCATCAATCTTTCTAAAGAAGAACTCTGTGTGAGTTTGAAAGCTTAAGAATTTTCTGTAAATCTTTCTTGTCCTATAAAAGGTATCAAATCACCTACTTTGTGTATCTGTGATTCCTCTGAATGGCATGGACAAGCACCATGGTGTTCTGCTTGGATAGCATACACAGGCAGCAACAGCAGTATTCATGGGATCTCAGGGCAAAAGACAATTCCTACAGGAGGATCAACACAGAGATGGGCACTTTCATAGTCTTTCGTGGTGAGATGATCATGAGGCATGATGACATTGCCACAGTGACACCTCAGCTGTATTCCAAGGATGGGGTGCATTTATCAGTCTATAGATATAACCTGTGTAATCATAAAAACATAGAATCTGTCAGCACAAAAGGACCACCGGCTTGGCCCAGTATGTTCAGATGTTCCCTTCCTATTCTGTCTCCACAGATCCTATCTGGTCTCCAATGACCACCCCACCAGCCTATTTGCCAGTATTCCATTATACCTATCCCATGAATGCTTGAGTCCTCCCCTCCCCCAGTTTTCGACCCCACAACCACTGCCGGCAGACTGTTCTAGGCATCTACCACTCTTTCAGTGAAGTAATGCAGTATTTTCTCACATATCACTCTTAAACACCCCACTTTCAGCTTCATTGCATGCCCTCTTGTCCTGGTGCACTCCATCATCTGAAACTGGACTACCTTTCTGTACCTTGTTCACTCATGTAAAGTACTTGTAGGTCTCTATCATGTTCCCCCTCTCCCTTCTCTCCTTGAGGGTGAACATCTGAGAGTCACTCAATATGGAATGTCTTGAAGGAGTTTTTTGAGTGATGTGCTTTGGGGGGGATGGACGTTGTCTATCCTCCAGTGGCATGGGAGTATTAAAAGAAGCAATATTACAATGGGTAAAGCAGGGTCTGCTTTTATTTGGGACAAGTCACTCCAGTCAGCATGAGGCAAAGGCCAGAGAGAGGTGGACCCAGTTTGAACAGGTCAATTGCTAACCTTATTGGGCTCATAAAACGGGTGAAGTACCTGCCAGATGGGTATAGGCATGTACCACATGGCCACAGGCCCCCCTTTCTTTAAGGTTGATGTCCCTTTAAGAGCATGCATAGGAGACCTGGGTTCACCTGTATAGTCCCTTTGTAAGAAAAGGAACTGGCACAAACCTAAGATTGCCTTTGTGAGATTCCCAACTGCACAAATCACTTAGAGTTGTAAATTGTAAAGAGTGTTTAATAAACACATGGCCGTTGCCATTTCCTGCAATACAGTGTGTTTGTGTTTCTATTCAGAGGAATAGGTGATACAATGGGTCTTATTAAGACAATAAGCAGGTGGAAGACAAAAGGACAATGGCCAGTCTGCAATGAAGTGCAGCAGACAAGGTTTTGTCATTGGCCCATCCTCCACTTACAGTATATGAGCTTTAGGTAGGGCTCCACCTTCATTCAAGAAAAAACAGGGTTTTACATACAGTAAGAGTGAGCCAGGTAGGGTCACCTTCTGGTTAGAGAGTGGTATGTCAATGTGGGAGGATCAAGAGGGGTTTAAGAAAGCACGCACAGCTATGGTCTCACTGTGCTTCCCCATGGTGGGCACTCACCCTCCTCCTCCCATTCCCTCCATCCTCCATTTCTCTCCTTCTCTGTCCTCTGCTTTCTTTTGGGGAATTCCCTGTCCTACCGTCCCACTATACCACCATACCCTACTTATTCACATCGCCTAATATTCCCTCCTGCAAATTGCCCTGCCTACTTGTCCCTTCCTCCTCTTACCCTATTCCCTCATTCTAATCAAACTTATTTAGATGTCCTCCTGGTACTGCCTACCTCACCGTCGGCTGCTGGCTTTGCCTGACCACTCTCGCTCCTACCTTCATGCAATTCTATCCATTCCTAATTTGGCTCTCAATGGACCTGGTTGACATGCATTCCCATAGTTACCAGTCATGCGTAGCTTTTTTATGACATGAGTCTGGTTCTCCTTCACTTAGTCTGACCTCAGGGTCTACTCATTCACATTGCTTAATTGAGCATACCACTCATTGAGTCTTATGCTACCTCATCAAACTGCTCTCCATTTGGAGACATGCCTTCCATGTCCAATACTCCTTGGCTAGGGGCTAGCCTGTAGCCGACAGTCTCGTTCTGCACCCTCGAAGTCTGCACCTAGAGAATGCAAAGTTTGGAGCAGGGTCCTTCTCCCTGGTCTATAGTGAGACTGTCTTTGCTCTGGGTGGACCTTCAGTCATACTTCATCTCTGCGACACCTCTGGATGTAGAAATTACAACTTCCTGCAGTGAGGGGTTGGGCTATCATCATCAGAGCCCCTTTGGCTGCCTGAGCGGGTTTGGAGGCACCCTCTACACTATTCACCTTCAGGACCACCTCTGGTTTATCTGGTCTGTTTCATAGGCTCGCTTAGGCCAGCTGAGTGCATTAGCAGTCATCCTTATCATCTCTGGCTTTTGATCATCTAGCTGTAGAGACATCACTCGCAATCCTCAGCAGCTGTCCATTTAGAAGGACAGAGTGAGAGCTTCCTCTAAATTGGAATATTCTCCTTACTCAATCTCAACTCTAAATTGCAGTAGTTGAGCTGTCACTAATCAAAACGTCCGTCAGCCTGGAGAGAAGGCAACCTAGGCCTTGGATCCCCAGAGGTTTCCTCCTCAAAGGGTTTTTTTCCTCTCCTTCGTGTCAATGACCATAATATTAGATAGGGTTGGAGTTTACTTTGGTTCTGCAGTTTAGTTCCACTTTTGAATGGAGTTGGATGGTGGCTCCAGCTGTTCACTCTCTTTTTAGGAAATCTGCCCTTCTGCATCTTGTCTACTTTAATTTCATTCATTGTCCTCGTCATATCTTATTCTTCTCCTATCACCTTAATTTCTGGTCTCGATATATATTCTGATTTCTTGCCTTTTCGATGCTTGACACCCTTTTGGGTATTCTTTTTGGTCTTCTTCCTAAGCTACCTTTAGCCAAGGGAATTGTTCTCATTGCACCTATAGGGGGAACCCTCCTCTAGGGTTTCTTGCATCATACCTCTACAGGGTAGTATATCCCTTGGATAGAGAGGCAAACAGCCACAATGCATCGAAGTCACACAAGCATATGCCTCATCCAGTTGTGCAAGCCCATTGAAACTGATGGCTGAGGGATGGCTGGAGTTCAATGGGCAGAGCAACAAATCACTCCCCCAACCAGACCTTAAAAGGCCCTCCTCTGGGCCAGTCCTCATTCGTTTTCATTGTTGCCCCACCATCCACCCATCCTCCTCCAGCAGCTCATCTCACTTTCCTGTGGGCATCTTCCTAAGCTACCTTTAGCCAAGCAAATTATTCCCATGGCACCTATGGGGGGGAACCCTCCTCTAGGGTTCCTTGTGTCGTACCCCTACAGAGTGGTATATCCCATGTACAGAGAGGTGAACAGCCACAATGTATTGAAGTCACACAAGCAGGCATCTCATCCAGTTGTGCAAGCCCATTGAAATTACTTTAACTTTGGTAATATGGAGGAAAACACTGGGGTTGCTTGCTCGGCTAACTATATAACCCCCACACCCAGCCACAAGATCCCCGCCCCTGCCAAAGCAGGTAACAGTCAGGCTCAGGTGGCATACAGAAGAGATGTTAGCCAGCACAGCATTTTAAGTCAGACACTGACTGTAGACAGTACAGACACAACCAACACAGCACAGCAGAGCAGACCACCAATAAACATAATGAAACAGAAACACCACCTACCCTTGCTTTTTGTAGACTAGTAGAGTTATGTTAGCTCAAGTTGAGCAGTTTTGTACTGATTGCTGATTGTGTTGGTTGCAGTCTACTGGTAGAGCCACTGGCCCACTCCAGACACAATAGTAAAGAGAATGCCTCACAGATTGCAGCAGGCTTCTTTTCCCAGGCACTCCCTTACCCTGACTGGCCCCAAATCAAATGGTTAATAGCGTGTGGCCCCTGCCAGTTTAGAACTGCCCTGTGCAAACTGGAATTCCCTCTCACCACCTTCTCTGCTTGTTTGCCAGTGTCTTATTTTGCAGATTTGAGCATACAGCATTGTGAGCAATGCCCCTGCAGCATGATGATGTTGCTGGCTCACTGCCCCCAATAACTACTTGCCCCCACCCACTGCACTGCAGCACCACCAGTCAGTCGTACCTCCCAGTTAGATGTTGCTTCATCATTGCTTGCAGCAGCCTCCAGCAGTCTGTATTCCTCTGTCCTCTGCTCTGCCTTCCAAACTCCACTGCAGGCTCAGATCGACCGCACACTGACTGATCCAATTATCTGACCCCCACAGTCAGTCATTGGTGCCCACAGCCCCGAACCACTCAATCGCAGGCCATAAAACCCCAACCCCCCCCAAACTCCCAAGCTGGAAAACAAAGCAGCAGCTCCTCCACAGGCATCATCAGAGGGTGGATGCGGCAGCAGAAGTTGCAGGACATGACAGTCACAGTCAGGAGGAGATTGGAAGAGAAGCAGAGCCAAACAGGCAAACACAGTGACAGTAGCACAGCAGTTTTTTTTCCCCTTGATGCCAGCATTCAGTCTCCCATCTGCTCCTCCCGACTCCTCGCTATTGATGATGGCACACGCTTATGCTACTTCCGGGTGCAATGTGGTCTATCACTTTCTCCCTCCCTCTACAGTTCTCTCTTCTCATCCTGGTTCCGGCCAGGCCACTGAGGCCACTTGTGTAGTACTGGTTCCCCTCCCTTCCATCTAACTGTTTGACCACTGTAGCTTGCTGCACTCTCTCAGGGTTCTCACTCCCAGGATCTGACCCGACCCATCAGTTACAGTAAATACGACCCCCCACCCACAGAACGGCAGGCTTCTGCGTCCCTCTTAGCCCACCAGCAGGCAGCAACAGTATAGAGCCTGAATGTTGGGGGTGATAAATGTGCTCACCTAAAATGCTGGAGGGGACTTGTGCCCCCCATGTCCCCCCCCATAATTACTCCACTGAAAACAAGTGGAGCAGCTTGCCCAGCATTGTGGTTAATGTAGATGGCATAAATGTTTTCAAAGCAAGGTGGGCCAGATTCAAGGGGAATCCTCAGTAAAAGGAGAATATGTATTGGTGGGGAGGTATTGAGGGTGGAAGAAAGGAATAATGTTAATATTTTGCATTGTTAAAAATATTAAGAATAAATAATTAGAGATAGGGCCTCAAGGCAGACTCTAATTACAAAGTATTTATCTGTCCTGACTGTCTCTGTGTCTTTTTCTATTAAAAAGAGCAACTGTTCAATTTACAATTGATAGCCAGGTAGGGCCACCTACTGGTTAGAGAGTGGTATGTCAATGTGGGAGGATCAAGAGGGGTTTAAGAAAGCACGCACAGCTATGGTCTCACTGTGCTTCCCCATGGTGGGCACTCACCCTCCTCCTCCTCCTCCTCCTCCCATTCCCTCCATCCTCCATTTCTCTCCTTCTCTGACCTCTGCTTTCTTTTGGGGAATTCCCTGTCCTACCGTCCCACTATACCACCATACCCTACTTATTCACATCGCCTAATATTCCCTCCTGCAAATTGCCCTGCCTACTTGTCCCCTCCTCCTCTAACCCTGGACCCCTGATCTCTGTGGCACTGTAGACTTAACTTTCATGGCAGTGACTTTGAATATCGGCAGATTAGTTTGTCCAAGTTCATGAGCAGAAGATAAAGTGCTGTCGCACATTAATAAAGGGGCCTACACGTCTACATTTCTAACAGTCATGACCTATGGAGAAGAGGTTTACGAGGTGAGCTATTTTTGGTACAGGTCATATAAAAATGATTTTTTGTTTCTGGTGGAAGGAGAGACAAATCACAAGGCACAGTTCCACAGGTGCTATCCAGAGCCAGAAACTGGTGTTATTTTAAAAATGTGTCTGCTTGTCAAAGCATAGTGTCACAGGTGAGCGCTACTATTTGGATTTGGCACTGTGCTACCAGACACAGAACTCCAGGTGCCATCTAGAACCTGTTGCAAGCTGGTGATCTAAAAAAGTTGACTTTTTGCTGCAGGACAATGCCATGGACAGGCATGATTTTAGGAATGGGTCTGTTCACTACACATCATGGAAGAATGGACACCATCCTGGGCCTTGAGATGTTAATTTAAATAAAGCATTTGATTGCCACAAGACAGCATTATGGATGAGTGCCACTATGAGAATGCAGCTATGCACTGACAAACTGGCAGGGATATTTTACTCCAAAATCTTTGTGAAGCAGTGATTGCTACACAAAATATGTTTGTAAGGGGTGTGGCCTGGCCAGCAAATATGATGGACTCTTGATTCCAGGGGTCCCTTCAATGTAGCCACAATACCCAATATAACAGAACCATCCTGATAGCAAACTTTGCTTTTTTTAATTAAATTAGTGACTTACCAGCATGCGTTGTCAGAGAACACAATAAAAACAGTCTTGAGACTAGTAATAAAGATGCTCTATCCCATCCATCCCTGGCTGATCCCTGGCAACCCGAGTCCATATCCAAACCTGGACCACTGGCACAGCATGAGGTGTTGGATCCAGTGCCTCAATGCTCAGCGCCACTGTGCCAGCAGAAAAAAACCTTTACAAGAATGACAGCACAAATCTAGCTAGCAGCTCACAAGTATATTGCTTATGAGGTGGGAAATCTCCCCCTCAGAAGTAACACAAGTATTTGAAGGGTCCCCATGGTATGATGTCTTTACCCATCGGGGTGGTTGTCTTTGGAGGAATGCTCAAAAGCTTTGTTCAGTTTAGGAGGAAATTCATTATTGATCCTAACATCTTCTTTGTGTTTATAAAGGTTACATCATTGCTGGAGAAAGCCATGTGCAATCCAAGTACCATTCCTACTCTATATTCAATAGAAACCATAACTTTGAGACCATAGGCCACAATCTAGACCCCTAACTGCATATTACAGGCAATTGTTGGGGAGCATCCTAGACCTTCTGCAAACCATTAAAATGAAATCGGCAGTGGCTCTAGGGCAGGAGATCTCAGAAGCTATATGGCATAGTGCAATACAGCACCCACAGCAATATGTGAAAAGTACAAAATTTAGGCAAATACAATACAGCTTTATGTATAGGATATACTTCATGCTTAGGAAAGTAGAATACCATATGCCTTATGTGTATTAGGCTGAGGAGGGAACCTTCCTGAGATGACTGTAATGTGTGCATACATCAAAGACCTCTGGTGGTTTATAACCAAATAATGGAGAAGGTCCTCAAAAAAGGAGAAGGTCCTCAATAAACAATTACTATTCTCTCCATTGGAGCTTCTGCTAGGAGCAAAATCCCCTGTGTCCTTTGCTAGAAACCATCCACTGTGGGTACTAGCTCTCATCAATGCAAGGAAAACTGTTGCCCAATATTGGATGGTCACAGTCCTATGCATAACTGCCCACTGGGTTAAAAATATGATGAGAGTGTCATAGAATAGGAAAAACTCAGTATTATGCAAAGAACCAAGAGCATGTGTTCCGTTCAATCTGGCATCACCTAAATGATGCCATGGAGAAGAGCTTGTTCCCAGCATAGCTAAGTAAATGGGAAAGACACTATGCTACAGACTGAAGGCATATAGACCATAGTTTCTGTCCCCCCAAAAAGGTTTTAAATCTTGTTCAAACCATACTGACAAATGTCATGATAAATTTCTGGCTTAAGGTTGAACACTGTTTAGTAGCTACTATAATGTAACAACATGTTCTACTGTTAATTACATTTCAGTTAATGAAATTTGTTAAAAGGGTATGTGTACAGAGTGATCAAATGGGTGGTGGTGGGGGGGGGGGGGTGGCTGAGTCCACAACTGCAGAACTGTTTTCTCTGTAAATATGTTCTAAGGACTCTGTACTAAGTTGAAATAATTCAAATGTGATACCATGCATGTAGTTGAAAATTGTAATACAAATATTTGGAAAAATGTATTTTGTATGCATTAGGGGCACTTTAACATAGATGCTGATGCCAGAAAAAGACCATTGGTCCATATAGTCTGCACAAAATCTAACCCCCAAAGTTAAGTGTCCATACAAGGTTCATACCCACATTACCCACCCCATGCTCCCTGCTTTGTTGCAGTCCCCTGGGTGACTATCAAACCATTGTCTCCCTCTCCCAACCATGTCTGAACCTGTTAGTGGTCTTGGCACCCATTACTTCAGTCAGCATACTGTTCAATCAGCCACGCTCTCTTTAAAAAAGAACTTCCTCATGTCCATCCTAAATTTCCCTCCCACCAGCTTTAACTTGTGTTCTAGATTCATTATTCCTGTTGAATAGTTTGTCACAGTTTACCTTCTTCATTCCTATAAGAGACTTGAAGGTCTCTATCCTATTGCCTTTCTCCCTTCTGGCCACCAGCAGATACATGTTCAGTTCCCTAAATCAGTCCTCATGGATTCTGTCCTGCAGGCCATGTATGCTGCACCATCTCTAGCCTATCCCTGTCATTCCTCAAATGAGGCACAGTACTCCAGCTCTGACCTTACCAATGATCTCGAGATAGTAATACCTCTTTCTCCAGCTATCAAATCCCCTCCCAACATAGCCCAACATCATAGTTGCTTTACTGTGGGTAGAGGTGGGTAAAGTGGCAAAAATTCACAACGCGGAGTAATCTGCAAATTTTGCCTGCTTCACGTAACGTAATGTGAAATGTTGCCATGAAATTACACATACAGAAAGGTGAAATTTCACCTTCTAAGGAGAAATTTAACTTTTTAAGGTGAAATTCGTCTTTTAGAGGCAAAATGTCACCTTCCAAGGTGACATTTCGACTTCCACAGGCAAATTTTCACATTTTGAAGGTGAAATTCTGCTTTCCAAAGTGAAATTTCACCTTGGCAAAATTGGGCTATAAGAGGAGAATTTCACAGATTATTCCACATGGCGAAATAAGCCACTTCGCCACAACTTCACTGGCAAATTTTGAATTCGCTGTATCTCTCACTGTGGGCCTTGTTACATTGGCTAAGTAGTTTAATGGAGTCCCTTATGATAACTCCTAGGTCCCTTTTCTAAGTAGTAGTCTCCAGTTTAACCCCTCCCATCCAATACTCAGTCCTGGTGATCCTGTTCCCAATGTGCATCATCTTGAACTTTTTGGCATTGAACTTCAACTGTCAAACCTTGTACCACATCTCCAACCTTTGCAGGTCCTTCTGCAACTCCCTTCCCTCTTCCTCACTGTCTACCTTACCATAGAGCTTAGTGTCATCTGCAAAGATACACATTGTGCCCTGAATTTCTTCTGCTATGTCAGTAGTGAACATATTAAAAAGGACTGAACCCATGACTGATCCCTGTGGCACCCCTCTTGTGACCTGACTGCCCAAATGACCCAGTTTACCATGACCCTCTGCTGTCACCGCTGACCTACTACCCACACATCTACCTATATCCTACTTTGTGTAGTACTTTTTTAGCACTCGCCCCAGCTCAAACCAATGCCCACACAACATACAGTAGGTTTACTTCTGGTTTCCTCCCATTTCCGTATTGGCATTTTGTCAGTTACATCTATTGTTTCTTTCTTGCTCTTTATTCTTCTAGGTACCTATAATTTCTCTTCTTTCATTCTGTTCTTGCCCTTTTCTTCCATATTCCCCTTTTTACAATTCTGTCCTTGTTTCATTTTGTCTAAGTTTTTCTGCACTTTCTCACTCCTGTTTTCTCCATCATCCATCTTTCTGCTCTTTCTTATAACCCTTTACTCTGTTTAGCTCCCCTGCCTTGATTCTGGCCAGGCTACAGTAAAAATATACTACTTTATTCCAAGCTCAGAAGCACCAGTGACACTAACACTATGATTTTTCAAAGATCAAGGTTTGAGTTTGCACCATTAATGCTGCCTTTTCCTGGAGGGGAAGGGAATAACTGTTAACCACAATTCACGGCAATTCAACATTGTAATCACAGCCGGGGCAGATTGGTTAAATTATGTGATGCCATACAAGTTAAAATATCCACTACCTGCTGATGACTTTAAAGAGTGTCGACTTGTTGTGGAGCAGCACCTCAAGTACCATCCACAGTCATTTTCCAAATTCGGAGTCTATCTGATAGAAGATGAGACTTCTGTGAGAATTACCTAGCAGGTTCTAAGTCCATGGAAAATAGAGGGCCTTGTTCACAGAACTTTTGTGTTTGTAAGCTTAAACACACATACACAGAAATACATATGTATACGCATTTATTTTTTTTGTTTTAGTCTTTGGTAACTGGGAAAGGCCCACTAGACAGAAGAGCCTGTTTTCAGGGGCGAACCTGGGAGCACTTGGTGGATAAGTGACTTGCTCAGAGTCACACAGTATGCAAGTGGAGGTTGTGAGAATCAAACCCAGGTCTGGTGTGCTGGATGTACCAAGCTTCTTCACAGCTCATTACTCTAACCTCTAGACTACACTGCCAGCCCCAACATAACACTTTTTTTTAAGCAAAATTGTTATCATGCATGAAATATGTGTTTCTTATGATAGAAGATATTGGCTTTTCTAGACACTATAATTGTTTTCTAGGGCTCCTTAAACTCATTATAGAAATACTGTGGTTACTAATTTTGTTCAAAAATAATTAATGTAAACTAAGTCTCAATGCATTCCAATCATTACCTTTTTGGAAGTGTGCAAAGTTTTAGAGTAACTCATTTAACTTAATCAGTTTAGAAAAAGATTTAGGCAAGCTCAGCTGTCTCAAAATGCTTCGCCATCACTTTTAAAACATACTTAAAAGACTGAAGTTGTGAAAAAGTCTGCCCCGGTATTAAGAACAGGTCAATAGACAATGCGGAGGGTTAGTTCTGAATTTGCTGAACTCTACAAGATCTGACAAATCAGAACAAATTTAAAACAGCATGCACCTTGCAAGGAGATTCCTCCAGTGAGTTTGGCAATGTGAAAATTATTTTTCATAAAGTCAGAAACAAATGAGGGCAAAAAGATTGACAAGGAGGGAAAGACTTTGAAAGGGGAGAATTTATATTAAGCAAGATGGTAGGACAACATAAACGTTTTTGGCTAAAGTTAATAAGCTTAAGTCAGGCAGTGTACTGCAAAGTCAAGCAAGCAAATGTAATGTAGGATTACATTAATAAGGAGTAAAGAGCAGGTGAAGGGAAGCAGTCCTCCCTCTGCACAAAACCTTGGAGCCAAGAAAACCCTGAGGAAACCTCATGATTCTAAGGCAAAGCACTGGGGTGTCAATCTCTTTGTTCTAGTGTCTCAGCACAATAAATAGGTAGTATTGCACCATTATAAAAGCAATACTGTGCTTCTTTGCTTCTGAGGGCACTGTTATGCAGTTTTCTTGGCTAACAGTTATTTTTGACAGCTTGCACAACCCGCAGTGTGAGCATCCCATATTTCTGTTTTTCTTGGATAAACTGTACCTGTAGCCTAATACATCCAGTTCTGGCTCCTACAGTTCAGAAATGACAATGAAGAGATTGAGAGGGTCCAGCACAGGGCCAGAAAACTGATTTATAGTTTAGGAAGCATACACAGATTACACATTCTACAATAATTAGCCAAGAGAAGAGAGGGCTGATTTATGGCTTGATAAAGTGTTCATAATGCCAAAGGGAATGGATAGTGGGGACACACTGATATGTGAACTGATGAGTGCTAGTTTAGGACATGCACTCTAAGTGGAAATTACAGAAATCACTTCATCTCATAGAGGGTTATTAACATGTGTAATATGCTACAGTACCTGGTGAGGTTATAGGAGATACTACTGGGAGGCTAAGCAGGAGTACTGTGGGCAGATCCTTTAGGGTGGATGGCACTGAGAGTCACACTCAGGGGCTGGGGTAGCAATCCAGCTGAGAAGTTTGGATATGTGGAATCTGGCAAACATGATATACAGTAGCACAGGAGAGCAAAGTATTTAAAAAGAATTTTTAAGATTTTTCCATGGGATTTCTTAACACAACAATCCATTACTTGATACTTGTGACACTGCCTTGAACCAAAAAAATCATATCTTTTTTGTACTCCCTTGGGGATGGAAGGAATAGAAATGTTAACCAAACAACTGGCCAGTTAATCACTTCCACTTCTTGGACCATCGCCCCCAGCCCCTATTAGTTGAGTGGTGGCTTTTATTTATGCCAAAGATGACTTAAACATATATAAAAATAACAGTCCCAATAGACTTCTATGGGGTGTGCCCCAGCACTCTTCCTGGTTAGACATCACAAACCATCTGGGTGTGGGAGTGGGGGCTGCAGTCTGGGAAGTGAAAGGGGTTGGCTGTCTGTGGACGCTGTGGATGCAGAATACAAGAAAAATGTTGTGTTTTGTCTTAAGACACTATTGTAAGCATAAGCCCTACCCTCCCAAAGTGGAGTACAAGAAAAATGTTTTTTGGCTCAAGACACTATTGCAAGCGTAAGGTAATGGGCTGTTCTGTCAATAGAGCCTAAGCAAATATCGTAAAAATTCACTTTCAGTCTTCTGTCTACAGTTGTGACACCTAACCTGTTTCACAGTATTCTAATAAGGTGCATTGTTGACCCATGTTATAATGTGTATGATATCTGGCATTGTTCAGGGATGTAGATGGCAGATGGCATAAAGTAAAGACATTTGTGTGAATTAGCAATCCTCCCGACTTTAACTATATGAGTAATGAATATTAATTTTGAATACCCCATGAAAAACAGATTATTCTCTATTCAGAAGCAAGTAGTAGGCATTATTTGCTGTATTTCTATGATATTTAAAAATGAATTAAAAGGTTAAAACAAAATGAAACACCCCTCCATGCTTAGTCATTTTACACCACCCCATCCAGACAGGGACCATAAAACAAACAAACAAAAAATCTTCCATCATGCCAACTCTTCCCTTGCCAGTCTGTATGGAACCAGGATAGTGAAAAGGGTGCATGGGAGCACTACAGTGCTCTGTTCAGTTATAGATGGCAGCAGTTCTTCATTGCCTCCATGGCATGGAGCCCAAAGCAACAGTTGCTCTATGTGCAGCTTTGATGCTCAGCCCCTTTTCACAGTCATGATAAGGTAAAGAAACAGTCATATAGCTTGGTGACTGCTCCCCATATGGTCCTGGACAAAGAACATGAATGTATACAACCCTGGTATCCTGCATTTGTGTTGTCAATGCACAACAGAGTCAAAAATATCACCAGGGCAATTACTTTACCTAAATCCTTTCCAAATATATTTTGCTTGGATGTTCCCAACATTTAGGTTTTGATACAGATGAGCTGCTTTTATACTGGATTCATCATTCATTTTTATGTTTGCTTGCGTGCATGCGCAAGAAACATTATGTGGCAGCTCAGGAGAGAAGCGAGTTTTGGAGGTACGGCACTGTGGTGGCCAGTGCCATCACTGCATTCTTGGGCTTGGCCCTCATTTTCCAATGTGGTGGCACGCTGCTGCTGACACTAGTTCAGCCAGCATGCCACCAACTTGAAATAAATTAGCAGCTGCAATGAGGGAGCGACCCGTCATTGCAAGACGTGCCTTGCCTGGTGTAACATTTCAACACAACATGGCAGCGTCTTTCACCATCTGATCACAGTCCTCATAAAAGCTGACTGGGTGCCCAATCTCCCTGTTGGCATGCTCCTACCCTACTTAGTTTGCTGACTGGGGAGCCCAATCCCCGTCGGCATAATGTCCCTCCCATTTGTTGTGTGCCGAGGTGGGTGCCCAATCCCCCTCGGCATTATGTCACCCCAAAACAAGCCTTCTTTGCTGAAGGGGGGCCCAATCCACATCGACTTAAGTCCCCCCTCCCCAAAAACAGAGGTGGCACACTGGAAGCCCATCCCAGTGTGCAAAAAGCAAACAAAAAAAAAAAAAAAAAACCTTCCCGCGATGTCATTTGTTTTGTTTTTTTTCCCCTGAAACAAAGAACAGTCCCTTGCCATCAGGCCCCCTTCCCCAACCTACACCCGCCCTCTGTGCACTTCACCTCCCCACACACACACACCCTCACCCCATACTTACCTCCGGAGCTGGGCGCGAGGATCTTCAGTGGACCGGGAACACGTCTGCACTCTACAAAGCCGACCATGAATTGAAGAAATGCTGGTAAGCTGTATAATGGCATACATGTTTTTTTTCAACTTATGTGTATATCGCAGCCATTTGTTTGACTTTTGGCACCAAATTTTCAACATGGGGGTTCTTGGGACCCCTCCTCGTGAATTCAGTCACTGTCAAGGTGCTATTCGGTCTCGAAAGGTGATTTCGTGGTCACTGCATGGAATCACCTTTCAGGACTGATAAATGAAATGACAGTGCCACTGTTCATGAGGTAGGCTCCCAAAAAGTGTATGCTGCAAATTTGGTGAAAATATTCCAAAAAATTACTGTGTTACAAACATGCATTCTGCAGTTTACACGCACGCTGGTAACTTTGAGAATTTTCGAGATTTTTACTCCAGATTTTCCACATTGCTATTTTTACATACTTCCTTATGAACAGTACAGCTGTCATTGTTCACATCCTGCCTGAAATGTGTTTTCGCATATCCGCCACACAATGGTGCGGTCACTGTGGGAAATCAATGTTCAGGACAGATTAAGAAAGTTATAGTGACACTGTTCATTGAGCAGATGTCCCAAAATGCCTATGTTGAAATTTTGGTGACAAAATTCCACAAAATAAATATTTTACACGTGTGCATTGCGCAGTTCCGGTGCACACTCGTAACTTCGAGAATGTTTAATATTTTCACTCCAGATTTTGAACATTGCCATTTTTGCACACCTCCTTATGAACAGTATAGCTGTCATTTTTCACATCCTGCCTGAAATGTGGTTTCGCACATCCAGTGCACAATGTGGCTGTGGGAAATCAATGTTTGGGACAGATTAAGAAAATCAAAGTGACACTGTTCATGAGCAGAGGTCTCAAAATGCCTATGTTGAAAATTCAGTGAAAGAATTCTCAAAAATGACTGTGTTATGAGTGTGCACTCTCGCAGTTTTCACACACGCTCATAACATTGAGAATTTTTAATATTTTCACTCCAGATTTCCAACATTGCCATCCCTTCATACCTCCTTATGAATGGTGCCACTGTCATTTTTCACATACTGCCCGAACTGTGGTTTTGCACATCTGGCACAGAATGCCGCATTCGCTGTGAGAAATCAACATTTGGGACTGATTAACAAAATCACAGTGCCACTGTTCATGAGCAGAGGTCACAAATGCTTTCATCAGGTGGGGGTCACAAAAAGGTGATGCTGAAAATTTGTAGTGGAAATACCAACAAACATCTGAGGCATTAGGGTTTTCTAACCATAACGCCCCACCCTGTACAGACTGACAGGTGCCAGGGGTGTGCCTTTGGATTGCTGGCTGTAATGCTCATGCCATTCCACCTCCACCCTGCAGCCAGTGACAGATATCAAGGTGTGCCTTGGATTCTTTGGCCCCAGAGTTCACCCAATTCTCCTATACTGCACCCATTTCAGCATATATCCTTATGGAATGGGGTGACTGTAAAGCCAAACACCCCAAGGCACACCTCAAAATTTGCCAGTGTCTGCAGGATAGGGTGAGGTGAAATGGCATGAGCGTTATAGGCAACGACCCAAAGGCATACCCCAATGCCTGTCCATCTATGCAGGCTGGATGTGGGGTTGGCGTGAAGTTCAATAATTCACTGCCATTCCTATTCTGCATCTGTCTAACTCCTGCACTTCCAATGCTAATACCAGCAAACAAACATTCACATTGGCAAATGGTTGTTTTAATGTTGTTTCTTGGTTTTCTGCAGTGACAACATATGTCCCCACTGGATAAGCAATAGCTATTTAGTAATGGGGTTAACCAAAACCCCTATGCAATACCAGCAGCAGCAGAAAAAATATATTTTCTTTTTATTATTATTTTAATACTCTGAGAAAGCAGGTAAGGAACCTGGACTAGATTAGCATGCCTAGCACAGTCTTGCTGCTGATGTTTTCAGGTTAAGTTGAATGATATAAGGCAATGGGAATTAGCAAGAGTAGGTCCTGTGTGACCTAATTTCAGCTTTGAGAACACTGTGGTGCATACAGGCAGGGTATTTGATTGACTCTTTGTGTCAGTAAGGCAGAGTATTACAAATGATGGAATTATTAACAGATTGAATCCCCCTGAGAAATCCTAGTGCCATGCAGGACTGGGGGAATAAGAAATCTGCATTTGAAACAAGAGTGATTTTTTTTAATCTGCTGTCAGAATCAGTATTCACTCTTCATGCAAGTTGCTCACAAAGTGAAATTGAGCTTGGGTACTAAGGGACATCATTCATGCATTTTAGCTTCAGAAGGTGAGTAGGAGGAATACACTATCATACATAGCTTTGCAGTGTAAAAAGGCTGTTGTCAAGAAAATAAAGTTGAACCAAAATCTATATTTTGTCATACCACTGAGCAATTCTTGCTTTCCCGTCCAGTGTCTCAAATGAACAACTGTGCCAGCTCTTTTTTGTTGGTCAAGGTAAATGGCATTAAGGCTTTTTATCCTTTCACATATTTGCTACATATTGTTTTAATTAAACTTATGGTTTCCCATTCTCATTTTCACGATTCAGGACATAAATCCAGGAGGGATAGCTGCAAGCATAAAACAACCACAAAAGAAGCATCATGAAAAACACTTCCTCCTTTTATTCTCAAACACTCTCCCACTTTCTTCCTGCCCCTTTAATGATGACAATCTAAATGAAACAAAATAGTCTACAAAGAGATTACTGAACATTACAAATCACTAGATAGTTTCTGTGCTAGAAATTCAAAAGATTGACATGTTTAAGGTGGTTGTTCCCAGTAGTGGAAATTGGGGTGGGGGGGCAACTCAGGGAAACTCCGTTCCAGAAGTAAAATGACAATTCTGATTAATTTCCAAGAGTAAAACAAGAAAGGACTGCTCCTGCTTCACAATACCCCCCCCCCCGGCATAAAACTAAGTAAAGTGTACGAAAACAACATACAATGAGGAAACATGTTCCTAGACTACTATCAGTTGTGTTCAATCCCACATTACAGGTGATGAATTCACCCAGTGAATCATTTTCATTTCCAGTACGGGTTGTTCCAGCAAGATATACTGTAAAGCACTTCTGTAGCAGAAGCATGTCTAATTGCTAACAGCCTTATGATGCTGTTTTAGTACTGTAAGTTCTGGTTAAAGGAACATAGCAGCTGAAGATGTACACAGCCCCTCGTGACCATCCGATACTGCTCATGATAAAATGGTCAAGAAAAATCCTGCCATTGGATGGGCAAGGCTGGGTCTTTACCCATGAATAAATCTCACAACCTATTGCACAGTACACATTGATTATGTCCAATCTGCTAGTTTAAATCTAATTTGATTACTTCCATCTTTTTTTTTCTTTAGGTCCATTTTATTACCGCATAAATACGCGGCGAGCCATAGTTAAAACTCAGTTTTGACAGTGTCAGTTTAGCTTCTGACTTTGAAAGTGTCTATGAAGGAGCATGCACATTGACGGTAATGATGAGCACGTGGATGAGCTGTCAAACAACTGACTGTGCTGTATGAACGTGAATGCTCATTGGGCCAGCTTGAGGACCCTTTGGGGCCTTCCTAAGCTGAACACCAGTACCATGACACCAAAGAATTGCAAAAAGCACCACCGGGTTTTCCAGTTTTTGAAAAAAAACGCAATACAGAAAACACCTTTGAGAAGCAACAGGAGGAGCTGAGTCAGTGGTTCGGTTCAGTTGTCTTGATGCACTGATTAATAATCTTATGATGGTATTGTCTTTGTTGAAGTGAATTTCTAAGATATTTACTTGGGGTTTTTATACAACTGCCCATTACCTTATACTTGAGATAGTGTTTTGAGCCAAAAAATGATTTTTTTCTTGTACTCCACATTGGGATGGAAGGGACTGAAAACTGAAATTAACAGCTGGCTGGCTGATCCCTTCCTCTTCATGATCTGCCAGCCCTGCCCCCACTCACAGACTTTTCGTTTGTGATATCTAATCAGGGAAAGAAAGGGGTCCTATTAGTTGAATAGTGACTTTCATTCATGTCAAAGGTTACTTAAGTAAGCAATAATACCCGACAGGGTGTGCAGTATTGGGCAATACCGGGCCACCCAGGGTCATAATGAGGCCTGACGCTGCAGGCAGAGTGCCTTATAGCCCCTGGAAGGTCCAGTATTGCCCAATACTGCTCACCCTTGAAGGTATTATTGCATTTAGAAAATAGGCAACTGTATGCTGTGTGTTTGGAAAAAAAAAGAAATATGTTTAAATGTTAAAACACTTAGTTATTTAAGCTTTCCGGAATAAAATAGTTCTTCCACCTGCATTTGAGTGCTGCTTTTTTTCCCTTAAACCTAAGGATGTTTTATTGAACCCCCCAGAGTTAACTTCTTGACCTGGTTGTCATGGTTAGCTGCCCCCACACACACACAAACTCACTGGGCTTGACATTTTAAAGCCTTTTTTATTTTACCTTGTTTCCCTCTTCATGCTGCTGCAGTGTGAAATATGATGCCCCGCTCTTACAGTCCTGTAAGTTGATGAAGCTCAGCCAATGCTGTCGGGAGTGTGAGGACAAGGGGAGAGACTGCCTCAAAGCCGATCGTACTGACCGCTTTTTATTTTACACAGGTAGTCTGCGTGGAGCTGCAGGCACTGTGAGTGATAAATAGAAAAGCCGATCTGGCTGACAGCTTAAACAGTCAGTAAGAGTTTTTTTTTTTTTTTAATAAATAATATAAAATGGTATGCTGCTGGCATTTGGGATGTTCAGCAAGCGGGGACTGTTAGTGCAGTACAGGGCAACTCACTGTGAAGCAGATCTCAAGCACGGGTTTCACTTTGCTATTCTGCCAGGAAGATCAGCCCAAGGAGTGGCGGCTGCACTTGTGACTTTTTCTGCCCAGGTATGGAGACGTGCTTCAGGCTCCATTGTTCTACTACATCTGCCAGTTTTTGGGAGAGGGCAGCATGTGGGTATCTCTCTCGAAGTATGGGCCTTTTGTCGAGGCTGCAAAACAGTGACTAGTGTTATTTCTTTAACATTTCGTGAGTTTTTAGTGACTGTGTGGCTGGTTGGACAATCTACTATACATCAATTGTCTTTTAGGGTGGCGGGTCACAAACAACTCGCTAAGTGAATGGAGAAACAATGGTGGCTATGGAACTTGCAAATTTGGGGTGCCCAATAATATACCAAGTAATGGGGCACCCCCAATTGGCACTCATTTTCTAGTGGGCTCTATTGAGAAATACCCGCCTGCTAAACTTACTGTCCCAGCCAATGAGAATGCTAGGATTTACTAGCCCATTTTCTAAACATATACAAAGCCTCTTTGAAAACAGTCCGATAGACTTCAATGAGGCACATGCCCATGCACTCCCTGGTTAGACATCACAAAATGTCTGAGCGTGAGGATAGGGCCAGTAGACCAGAAAGGGGAAGGGATCAGCTAGCCGGCTGATTGGCTCAATATTTGATCCTTTCCTTTCCGACATGGAGTGCAAGAAAAATTTCACTTTTTGGCTGAAGACACCATAGCAAGCATAGGGTGATGGACTATTATGTTAAAAAAGCTCAAGCCAAAATCCTAGAAATTTCTCTTAAAACCATTAAAGATTACAGGCACCATCCACCCATGCTCTTTGTATGGTGTGCTGCCTAAATCTGCATTAAACTGTTGAGCTGGACTTCTTGCAGTGAAACTGACCTGTCAAGAAATGTTGAGCCTGGTGTGAATGATCTATAACCATAACAGTGACTCTTCCAAAGAAAACTATGAATTTTGAGAACAGCAGCAGTTCAATGGCCTGAAACATGACAAATTACTTGTACAGTAAGAGACGTCCCAAAGAACAGGCTGATATAGGTCATTGTGCTTCTCAGTGGTCCATCAGTAAGAGTTTAGTGGCCCTGCTTGAGCCATCTGAACATGCACCAGATGAAGTGAATGCAGACAGCTTGTAGCAGCTAAATTCCCCAAATATCTTGACATACTGTATATGACCATGCCAATTGCTGCAACTCTAGTCATGATGAAACATCATGCTGAATAACATTGTAGCAGGACTCTGGGAGGGGTATTGCAGGACCATGATGCTTTCACCAGTAAAGTGACTTGCCTGTGTGGAGTATGTGTCAAATAAAGGTGATCCAAGGCCAATCCAAGATTGACTGCAGTTCTGAAAAGAGGGAGGAGGTATGATCATTAAAGGAAAAGGGAAGTCAGCAGAATTTAAACTATGATAAGGGAGGTAGCTAGTGTATGGGTCACCAGTGGCAGGAGTTGGATGTATAGTGTTTATAAAGAGAAGAGCAGAAGAGCTAAATAGCAAAGGAATAGTATACTAGCTGGCCCAGCAGCAGTGATGTAGCACTACTGTCCACCATGCTGGTGACCTGTATTGGGGAGCAGATCAGAGTTAAAGGGGATCAGACAAAGAGGGGGAGGACAGGGCATGTATTGGATTTCTCTCATTTCCTGAGAAGAAGAGGGTTTGCCATGCTGTTGAGTGCCACCAGGTGGATGCCTGGTGGTAGTGCTGGCTGGAGGACAAGAACAGGGAGGGCTGTTGGTTCAATACACTTTGTAGTTGCATCCACACATCGTACACTAATGTCTGTGCCACAAAATGAGAGCAGAACTAGGGGAGAAAAAGAGAAAATAGGCTAAGTGAGCTTAATGAAGCCCGGACTGCTAGCCTCCAACCCACACCGCAACCTGAGGATGCGGATCTCTGATGTCTGCATGAGTGTTTCTGGTGGGGACGATAGCCCTCACCCTCTCGGCCCTTCCACAGAAGTTACTCTGAGGGGGATTACTTGCGGTCAGGTAAGTACTGGTGGGGGTGCTGATTATCAGTTGGGAGATACAGGGCCATGGCTATTAGCTGCCCACTCAGACCTTGGGGGGGATAAAAATCTATATTTGTAACAAGGACGCATACAGGAATGATTTCTGTTGAAAGCAGATATCATGAGAATCACATACCACAAAACTTACTGGTCTTAGATCCCAGTGCTCTTGGGAATCCAAAATATGGAACCATTCAAAGAGACCCAATGGAGGAAGAAAAATAGGGGGAACCAAGAAGGACAATTATGGCTACTCCAAAGGGATAGATCCTATAGGACAAGGAGTTGGTGGCTCGCTTGTTAGAAGAGATTGCATCTGTGAAAAACAAGGAGAAAACCAGTCTGACAAGCCAGTCTACTGAGTTCATCTGGTCTAGCTCAGAATAAAATGCAGGGTGGAGTGACAAAATAGTCACTCAGAATGGTAGTACAGGACTGCAAATAGCTTAGCCTAGCTAAAAGGATTCAGTGGTGATAAGTGCTTTGTGAAAGTTAAACCCCACAAGTGGGATTCTAGTCGCATGACCTATATTGTTCTTCCATGAAATTTTGACAAATATTGTTAATTACTTGGTATTACTTGGTGTGAAAGAACAGAAGAAGGCCAGAGCCCATCGAGACTGTTCCCCACACTATGTGGGACATTATTTATCTATTATCCCTCAACCAAACATCTAATTTGTTTTTAAAGACAGTGGCACTAGTTGCCTCTACCAATTCTTGTGGCAAGGTGTTCCATACAATGGATGCTCTTATTGTAAAAAAGTTTCCCCTTTTGCTGGTTTTATAAGTTTTTACTTCAAGCTGTTTATTATGCAGTCTCGGAACATGTCTCCTTTTGGAGAGTGTTAGACCACATTTTTCCATTAGATCTAGTAGTCTGCAATTTTTCACTGTAAATTTTAAACTACTTAACCAAATTTCTCCAACTTTGTTAGATGCAGGACCCAATGATAGTAAGTGTACATGCCAAATTTGGGGTGCATACCTCATAGTTCATAGATATTCAGAGCACTAATAAAGACCGAAGTCCATTTGGCTTGCCCATTGTACCTAATAATACCCTGTTACATTATCTGTATGTACATAACTGTCCAGGGAGTGCTTAAAGTCCATCATTGTCTTACATCCCACCACCTCAATTGGCAGTGCATTCCAGGTACGCACCACTCTAACAGAGAACCAATGTTTCCTAGCTCGGGTATTACAGCGTACTCCTTTTAGCTGTAACGGATGTGCACGTGTGTTATATATCTGATCTCTAAATTCTAGGCCAAGTAATTCCCACAGCCCGTGATCTGACAGAACCCTGTAAACCAGGTACATATCACCTCTTCACTTTCTGTATTCAAGGGAAAAAAAGTCAATTTTTTTCAGTCTCTCCTCATATGCCATACCCTGAACTTCTCTCATTTTTCTAGTTGCTCTTCTCTGGATCCTCTCAAGGGCTTTAATGTCACCTTTATTTAAAGGTGCCCCAAAACTGACCACAATACTTGGTGTGTGTTCTCACCAAGGAAATATAGAGGGGGAGCAGAACCTTTCTACTCCTACTCTTAATATGTCTGTGAATACAGCTGAGAATACCACCTGTCTTTTTAACCACTTGGTTACAGTGAAAATTAAATTTCAAATTATTACTTAACACCAAATTCCCAAATTATGTTCACCTTGAACTTCCCTAAGCTCCTGCCCAGCCAGTGAATACTCCACCCCCAAGTTATTCCTACCTAATTGCATTACTGTACACTTGTCAGTGTTAAATGTCGCCCCATTTTCCTGCACCCAGGTCACCAGCCAATCTAGTGCTTCCTGTAATATTACTGCTTCAGATAGATTATCTACTAGGAAGCTGATGTGCATATCATCTGCAAATTTTGAAAGCCAGACTTGTGATATATTTTCATAGTTGAAATATACAGGTTAAACAAATAGGGCCCCAACACGGAACCCTGTTGCACCCCACTAGTAGCTCCTGTCCATTCTGAGAGTTCACCCAATATGCTCACCCTCTGCCTTCTATCGGCCAGTCAGTCCCTAATCCAGTATACCAAATCTGGTTGTACCCCTAACTTAAGGAGTGTATAAAGCAGTTGTTTATGAGGAACTTTATCAAAAGCCTTGGCAAAATCCAAGAACACCACATCCACAGATCTACCCTTGTCCAATGCACTACTGACTTTCCCATAGGACTCCGATAGATTAGTCTGGCATGATTGTCCCCTTGTAAACCCATGCTGCATCTGATCGATAATGTCCTCTGAAGTGGCAGTATTCATAATGAAATCCTTGACAATGCCCTCAAGTATTTTTCCTAGGACCGAGGTCAGGCTAACAGGTCTATAATTAGCCACCTCCTGTTTTGAACCCTTCTTATGAATAGGGATTACTATAGCCTGCTTCCATTCCTCAATTACCTGCCCTGTTTCCAGGGATTGCTGGAACAGTAACGTTACTGGCTCCGCCAAATAATTTACCATCTCCTAAAGTATTCTAGGGTGCAATCCATCCAGTCCCTGGGCTTTATTCTTATTTAGGTTACTTAACCTTCTCCTTACATCATCCACCTCAATTTTATATCTTTCTGATTCTTGAACAGTACTTTCTGGAAGGACGATCTTTTGGCCTGCATTGACTACTGTAGCAAAATAGGTGTTAAACATATCTGCCATTCTCTTATTTTCTAATATTAGATTGTCACTACCATCTTTAAGGGACCAACCTTCCTACTCATACCCTTCTTTTTATTTATATACGCACAGAATGACTTATAATTGTCGTGTACTTTTGTAACCAACTCATGTTCAAATTTCTTCTTGGCCTTAGTGATGGTTAACTTAACCTTTTTTAACCAATATTTATAGGTAACCCATACACCATTATCTCCACTATGCTTTTCCTTAATATATGTCCTGTTCTTTCTTTTTTTTTTTTCAATTCACTTTTATTGAAGATTTTACACCAAAAAAGGACCACATCCAGAGAGAAAACAGTATCACAGAAAAATTACATACCATTATTAAGAGCAGAACATCAGGATGTAGTCCCCATCCCACCCCGCCCATCCCCAACCCCCATCCCCACAAACCCCTCCACCCCAAGGAAAAAACAAAAACCAATGCACAGCACTAGGGCATAGATGGACTGAAGATCAAAAAGCGAATCATAAAGGAGCAGAAAAAAAAGTATATAAGGAACCCCAAACACTATTAAACTTAGAAAGCATATACTGTAAACTAGCAATGGTTCTATCTGTTCTAAGGTTGGCTAGAAATTCTTGCAACCATTCGCCATATGAAATCTCTGTATTGTCCTTCCAATGCCTCAAAACTACTTTTTTAACTGAGGCCGAAATCAGCCCCATATGATATTTCTTATTCCGGACACCCACCTGGGACATGTCCCCTAAAATACAAACCTCAGGGATAAATAGATTTTCCAAACCCAGTAGAGGGTCAAGATTCTTTTTAATAATCTCCCATAAGACCGCCACTTTCGGGCAATGCCAAAAAATGTGGAGCAAGTCCCCAGCCCCTTGTTGACATCTAAAACAAGTAGAGTATGCCGTCAGGCCCCACTCCCATAATTTCAAAGGGGAATAATAAATATCATGCAAAAGCTTGAATTGCATTAACCTGAGTCTATCCTGTAATAAAAATTTATGACAGGCCACCCAAATGCTATCCCAATCGAAATTATATTCCGGAAACAGTAAGGACCAATAACGTTTGGGAGCGAGGGTGATTGGGTGTAACCATCCAATCTGGATATTATAGATGGCAGATATAGCATGAGGTTTTCCAACCAGAGGGGTAAAATCCTCTTCAAAATTACATAAGGCACCACCCTGGCAAAATATCAAGTTTCCCCACCAGGAGGTGACGAAGTTGAAAAATTCTAAAAATTAGACACTGAGGGATTTGAAACTTAGTCAAAATTTCAGCGGAGGTGAGCAATTTACCCCCCTCTACAAGCAGATCCTTGACCGACACCTTTCCCAGAGGAGGTAACCAGGTATCCTTGATAGGCTTACCATCTAGTAAAAAATTGGGATTGCCCATTAGTGGTTGGGCCGGTCTCCAATGTGAAAGTATTTTAGAAAGGAACATAGCTGCATATGCACTTTGACTGAAGTCTCGATAGGGGAGTTACGCAATACAGCTGGGAGAGCTTTTGACGAACAATATAACAGGGCCCTTGGCTTAAATCCAGAATCGACAATTCGGGAGACCTCTAAACTTAACCATAATGGCGTGTAGGTGTTCACCTGTGCATCATCTATACCCTTAACCCAACAGAGGTATTTGGAGGCATGACTGGCCCAGTAATACAGCACAAAATGGGGGAGTCTCAGGCCACCAGACAGTTTAGGGGCAGACAATTTGGAATATGATAGTCTAGGCTTCTTGTAATTCCAAATAAAATCAGATACACTTCTATGCACTCTCTTAAACCATTTTAACGGGAGCCATATGTTTAACATATTAATGGGGTAAAATAAACGAGGAAAAACGTTCATTTTAACCAAATTAATTCTGCCCCAGATAGACAAGGGAATAATCGCCCATCTCCGCAGGTCGGCCTCAATATCATGCAACACCGGGTCTAAGTTACACTGCACCAGGCGGGAAGTATCCCTAGTTAAAGTGAGACCAAGATAACTAATGGACTCGGCATTCCAAGTTAGGCCAAAAGGGATGATATCGTGAGCATATGTTCTAAAGTTTAAGGGGAAAACCATTGATTTGCTAAAATTAAGCCGGTAATTGGCGATTATTCTGAATTTATCAATAACATCCAGTAAAGCTGAAATAGAAAAGGATGGATTGGAAACAAGCAAAAGCAGATCATCTGCATATGCCAGCACTTTCAAGGTATTCCCCATACCTGAATACCTTGAATCTGCTGCTCCTAGTTTAATCCGCCTAATGAGAGGTTCAATATATAAATTAAAGAGGAGCGAGGAGAGGGGACAACCTTGCCTAGTGCCAAGAAAAAGTTTGAATGGCGCTGAAGTTACGCCATTACATGTAATTTTTGCTGATGGAAATTTACATATATTTTTAATCCATCCTGAGAATTGCTGAGGGAAACCAAAACAGTCCATAACCTTTATAAGAAAATGGTTATAAACCCTATCAAAAGCCTTTTCGGCATCCAGAGAAACCAAGACCCTGGGTTGATCGGAGTCCCTGGAAGCCGAAAAGACATGGGCCAAAACTCGTAGATGGTCAGCGGAAGACCTACCTTTCATAAACCCCACCTGTTCAGATCCAATTAAACCGGGAAGGACTCTGCTGATTCTGTCAGCCAACAATTTAGTGAGAATTTTGATATCCTGGTTCAGGAGGGATATAGGCCTATAATTGGCGACCAAATCAAGCGGCTTCCCCGGTTTGGGCAGAAGTATGATTAATGCCTCAAAAAGAGTATGATCAGAAACCTCGCCATCCAAAATACATTGAAAGAGCCGTAGTAAAAAAGGGATTAATTCCTTTGAAAAGGTCTTATAAAAATTAGCAGAAAGACCATCCGGGCCCGGTGTTCTATCTAAGGGAAGGGATTTAATAACCCGATCTATTTCATCTGCAGTAATAGGGGTCAGGAGTTGGAGCTGATCCATTTCACTTAATGAGGGAAAATTTATCTCCCTTAAAAAATGATTGATTTTATCGTCTGACGGAGGGTCTTTCATAGGCCCATAAATCCCCTTGAAGTAGTCCACAAATTCACCCAAAATATCTTCTGGGGAAGTCTTGATTGGAGCCCCCTCCGAGGAGCAAATGGCCGACACCCATCTAGAAGACTCTAATTGCTTGATTCTTCTGGCTAGTAGTCGGCTGGCCTTTTCCCCTTGATCTGTAAATCTAGCCTTAGTCCTTACAAAAGCCCATTCAGTTTGTTCATCTAACGCCCTATGGTAAGAATCCCTTAACAGGGTTAATTCCTGTCTGTAGGCGTCCGAGGAACAAACAGAAAGGCCCCGCTCTTTATCACGAATCTTGGTAAGTAACTCTGAGATATGCTTCAGCCTTTTCCTTTTTCCTACCGGAGGCGAGCCCAATCAAGATACCACGTAATAAAAGCCTTAAAAGCTCCCATTCAATATCTGGTCTATTGGTGGAACCTTGATTGAAAGAAATAAACTCAGTTATTTGGGAGGAGATGTATTTAATCAACCTGGGGTCTTTTAGTATTTGGTTATTTAATTTCCACCTATTCCTGGTTTGGGAAGGGATGAAAAGGATAAAAGGCAATTAACTATAGAATGATCCGATAGCGGCCCAGATACTATACAAGAGTCTAACACCCCAGTTAAAGAATGTTCGAAACTAATATATAATCGATTCTGGATTGGGTGTGTACTTGTGAAGTAAAAGTAAAATCTCGTATGTTCGGATGGAACACTCTCCACACATCGCAGAGGCCCAGTCCATCGATCATCTCCTGACAGCTTTTTGTCCTGGGGTTAGCCTCTTTTTAGTAGGACCGGATCTATCCAATAACGGGTCCATAACCAAATTCAGGTCACCTCTATTACTATGGGAGATTGCACCAGGAGAGAGTAACTCCAAAATTTGAACAAAGAAATTGGAGTATCAGTATTGGGGCCGTAGATAGTACCTAAGATAATCTCTTGAGTATGCAAACTGCCCTAACAAAATAAATCTTCCATAACTATCCTCAAACACTTGGATCGGATAGAATGGAACTAACTTATGTATCAATAACATCACCCCTTTACTATGAGAGCTACCTTCAGCGGCAAAACCTGGACCTATTTGTAGCCTGCATAGCTGATTACTTTCAGCCTTCAATAAATGGGTCTCTTGCAGGAATACAATATCTGCCTGCACATAGCCCAGGTGTTTTAAAACCTTATATTGTTTTACTCTATGGCGAAGTCCATGTACATTCCAAGTCACCACATTAATACGCCTAGCCATGGGTTAACAAAATTAGGAAACTTAAATGGGAGAGAAACCAGTCCTATAACCAGAAACCTAGAGGGAGACAAAGAGTGCTGTTCAAAGGGTCCCTCCCCACCCAAATCCACAACCCCCAAATATCCAATAACAATGAAAACCCCAATCCCCAACAACCCCTCCACCCCAAACCCACCGAACTGCCAGTGAGCGTGGTTCCAGCACCATGATAGACTCCACCTCCGCCCCCCTTCCAACCAACCTAAAGTATTAATAAACAAGTTTGCCTCACAATAACCAGGAACAGGACTACCCTTTCCACTCGTTACCTTCCTACATACAACAATAGATCCGGCCCATCCCAAAAACCCCAAACATAACCTGATAATGAATTAATAACAAAGGCAAAAAGGAGAGGGAAAGGGCCCTCCCATCAACTATCATTTAAATGCCATAACCTCATGAGCCTATAATATAATGGTACATCTAACCCTTTCAGAATCTGACCCACAATTTCCCCTCAAAACAGAATCCTGAGCGTAATCATTAGGGAACACTCCCCCCCCCACTGATGGTCCATACTGCCAGCAACTTTATTTCAGGCCGGTAAAACATAAAAGTCTCTACAGTGACAAACTGCATCCCAAGTAGGCTCCAGTCCTTGCGGTAAATAAACAGGCATACGCTGGCTCCAGACAAGTTGTGATACTTCCTCTCAGGGGGGAATCGAGGAATGCGCCCACTAAGAGTGAGAGGGGAGAAAAAAAAAGGGCAGCTGGAGACCAGTAGGAGGGCTTAGCCATCCAACAAACAGGTAGCATCAAAAGGCGCAAAGAGTCCAGGTCCATCAACTTTCCACGGCCTCAGGGACCCTCCAGAAGCCAATACCAAGGTGAGAATCAAAATGTTCTTCATAACAACAAAACCTCCAAACAAAACAGGGCTTCACCAACTTTAGGTAACCCCTTCATGGGTCTCTGAACAAATCCGGGAGAAGCTGCTTTAATGTCAGGAGTGCGGCCACCGGATCATCAAAACTGTGCCAGGTTCCCTTTGCTAGGACTTGGAGATGAGCTGGATATCTCATTCTAAACCTCACATTAGCAGCTATCAATTTGGAAACTGCCGGGTGGAAAGACGCTCTCTTCTGCCGAATGGAAAGGGGCAGATCTTGAGCCACCCGCAGCCCAGCGCCCTAACAGGTTAGTTCCTTCTATTCCCTTGCTTTGCTCAAAAAATGTTGTCGCTCGAGGAAGTTTAAAAACTTGAAAATAAAGGGACGTGGCGGGGCTCCAGTCGGGGGCATAGCTCTCAGTGCCCGATGGGCTCTTTCGACGATGTAAGATTGTCCAAAGGGCGAGGGGCCAGCTATTTTCTGGATAAGACGCTGAGCAAACTTAACCGGCTCCGAGCCCTCTTCTCTTTCAGGGAGGCCGATGACGACCACGTTATTGCGGCGACTCCGGCCTTCGAGATCCTCCACCTTACTCTCCAGCTTCTGTATCCGTTGCCTCAATAGGGGTATTTCAGGTGCCAGCTCCGTGTGATTGCGCTCCACAGAGCTAATCACGGGCCTCAGCGTCAGTGGTCCGACAGGCTAGGTCTTCTGTAGCGAGAGACCCTTTTATCCTCACTAGCCAGTTCTTTCTTTGTCTTTGAAGGGTTGGAACTCCTTGAGGAAACTGGCTAGGGTGAGCGGATCCCCTCAGATGCACCAAGAGCTTGCGATGCCGATTGTAAGGTATCCGAGGCCCTGGCTTTTTCGCAGCCTTCGGGGTCGAGGAGGCGTGTGCTTAGGCAGGGGATCCTTGAACTCCGCGTCCATCTCCGTGGTCCGGATAGCAGGTGGGATATTCCGATGCCTTTTGGAACTGGAGTAGAGACGTTTAGGCTAGCAAAAGAGCAGATTTATCGATTAGGAGGAGGGAGCTCTGAGAGGAGCAGCTAGCTCATGCTCTGCACCACGTGATCTCCCCTGTTCTTTCTTTTAATCATTTTTTTAATTGCAGGTGTCAACCACGGGGGAGTAGCCTTCTTGGAATTGTAATATTTAGTTTTTGTAGGAACATATTTATGGTTCAGTTCTCTTATTTTGGTGTTAAGTAAGTCCCTCATTTCACCCACTGTTTTGTTCTTAAATTCCTTCTCCCAATTCCATTTTGACAATTCCCTCCTTATGCCACTATAATCTGCTCTGTTTTAATCGAACACTACTGTACTTCCCACCAACTTTTCTATATTTACTTTATACTTAAAGCCAGCCGTAGAATGGTCACTGGTACCAAGGTGAGTTTTCACTGCACAGTCATAAATATTATCTGCTATATTGCTTAGTACCAGATCCAAAATGTGCTTCCCCCTAGTATTTTCCAGGACTAACTGTTCCATTCCAGCCACCAAGAAGGTCTCTAGGAAACTAGCCTCAATCGTGGAGGTCGTTTGAGCCAGATTCCAGTTTATTCCTGGCAAATTAAAATCACCCATTATAATAAGCCTGTCTTCCTGTGTAATATTTTTAATAAAATTCAATAACTGGCTGTCCTTAACTACAGGGTTTGTTGGGGGCCTATAGACCACTGCTATATTTATTTTGGGTGATCTGGGGGGGTAACTTTTATCCATAGTATCTCTGATGTGTCCCAGGTTGAACAGTCTATGTTCTCAGATGTTATATCATTTGAGACATACAATGCCACTACATCACCTCTAGCGTTTGCCCTATCCTTATTGTATAATATATACCCAGTTATCTGTATATCCCAGCTATCCTTTACCCACCACCACGTCTCTGTAATTGCACATAAGTGAACATTTGAATCATGTAATTTTATTTTTAGTTCATCCATTTTATTTATGATAGTCCTGGCATTTATAACCAAACAATTCCAATTGGACTTCGGCTTATGTATCACATCTTTATGTAATACCCCCTAGCCCCCCCCCCCATCATTTAGTTTAAACAATCATCTATGCACTGTCTTAATTTACATGAAAAAAATATTTTTCCTTGCCTATTTAAATGCAGACCATCTTGTGAGAAATAACTAAACTCCTGGAATTCCTGCCAGTGATCTATAAACAATAGGCCCTCTCTATGGCACCACCTCTTTAACCACCCATTAAGACTTATAATATTCTCAGTAAGAAGCCGACCTGCTGTGGGTACTGGTAAGATAATTGATATAATCGGGTCACAACCCCTGCTTTTGAATTCCTCCCCAGCCTTCTCAAAATCTCTTTTGATATCAATACTATCTCTTTGGTTCACATCATTTACTACTATATGCACTAGGGTCACTGGTGCATGTGTATTTTCCAGTAGACCTGGGAGTAACTGCCTAATGTCTCCAATACCATAATGTGTTCTGTATATTTAATCATGGACTCCCCCATTACTAGTACATCCCAAGATGGTCCCAAAGTGGTTTTCTGCATGTCATAAGGATCTTGTATTGGTGAACTCATAATATTATTATGTTTAATAGGGTCCTCTGAAATTAAATCTTCTCTTTCCTCTCCAAGTTCTTGATCTGTTGCAAGGGCACTGAATCTATTTGGGGTTAAGACGTTTAAAGCTCCTCCTATATTCCTCCTACATTTTTTTCCTCTTGATGTTTTTTGTACTAAAGACCATGAGTCTTCATTCTTTAAATCCACAGATATAGTCTCTTGTGTTGGTAGCATATTATCTGGGGCAGGATGTTGCAATATGGAATGTTTGCTAACTGCTGATTCTATGAACTGCTCCAATGCTGTTATCTCCTTCTGAACGCTCACCCTAAGCCTTAAGGTATTAATCTCAGCCTGCAGTGCTTCGATTAATACACAGTTTTCACATACAAACTCCTGGCTCCCCCCCCCCAAACATTCCACTTGTAATACACTTTTTCATTACTCACTCTTTCCTTTAATCCTGTATGCAGCGTGTTTAACCCTATACCCCAGTGTCCCAGTGGACGCAGCTGACACGCGCCGATGAGTGTGTCTCTGCGTGCATCTCCGCACGCAGTGACATGTGCCCTGCTCTTGCTTGCCCTGCTCGCTGCTACCTACAATATCAGTGGTGCTACAAACATCTAAATATTTAAACAATGTTCACAACATTTCCCAAATAATTTAATTGTGAACTTGCAAAGCCCTATAACTTAAAATGTACTTAATCAAGTCCCTCCCCATCTAAAATATTATATGATCCATCCAAGAGTGTTCTGCAAGCAAATATTCAGATATCTAGTGTTGCTGATTTTTAAGCAGTGAAATATTTTATGAACACTGCAAAAAACAGAATCCCAAAATTTGAGTCCTTATATGTTCCAAAGCACTCATCTAAATGTCATTAACCTTGGAATACCCATAGGGCTCCATACCAAAACCAAACATTCCAGCTCTCAAGCCTCTAGCTGAAAGAACAGCTGAGTGATGCTCAAATAAATCATTTTGAAGCCTTTTACAAAATTCCATGACATTCACAGAATTTTGTGAAAGTTCTTGAAGGTGAACTTGATCATTTTGCCTAGGTCTAACTGTATGGTTTCTTAAAGGAGTAAAATGCCATGCAACATTTCTTCATTCTTTGTCCATCAGATCGCCAGATAAAGAAAGAACGCTTACCTTATGGTAAATGGCAGTAATTTATGCATGACATTCAAATTGTCTCTACTCTAATCATGCCACTTCTCATTTTTTTAAAATAAGAACACAGTAAGAAATAGCAATTCTTCTCTAATGGAACTGGAATATAGGATCCTTCCCCATGACATAAGGAACACAACAAAGTTTCTTTCAGCCTCATATAGCTACACTCATTGTGGTAATTATGTGTACAATATGAGTTTTGACATGGTGTATCTTTTCCTATATCCCTTATAGAATTGCACTTATAACACTACCCCTCCACTTTTTAATTTTTTTCAGCAATCTACACAGCAGTTATTGGCACATTTTGTGTAATAGCACTTTATTTTTATTTTCAGTTTTATTTATTATGGTTGGTACTACTGTACATTTGTTTCACCACTGTGTTAGGTATCTGTCTTCATGTTCAGTAGCTTATTTGTTCTGTTCTGATAGTAACAGATTTACAATGAATGATACAAAACTACAGGACTTATATTGGCTAAGTAAGAACTAGACATTCTACAAATGTAAAAGATGTGTGTTATACCCACTGCAGTCCTTTAATTTATTATCATTGTGATTTAATCCCTGCCCCCACATTTCCGCTTAACCTGTTTTTATGGTTCATTGAGGAAAAATTGCTTAATTATTATTGTATTTTTGAAAGGTCCATGAATCTATGTTGAGACCCCCCCCCACCCCATTTTCCATAATACCCTATATCAGTTGCAGTGCAATAATATTATCATGCTGGCATTTAAGGATAATCTAGTTCTTGAACTTTTATAGACCGTCCAAGTTATATTTATGAATCCTAGATGGTAGCATGTGATCAACTTATTACAGACAACAGCAGTTATTTAAGATGGCCATAACAGAAATATAAAGGAGGTGTCACCCCTGGTTACAATAGACATATAAAGTAGATGGTCTTCCTTAAAGGGACTCTGTCAACCCATAGGCCTCAAAGTGTCTATTTTTTCACATGCTTTAGAGACTGATGATGTAGCTGGTAGTTTGATTCTGATTCTTTTTTCTTTCTTTTCTTTTAAAAAGTGAAACACAGACTGGCAACCATACTGGTGTTTCCATGCCAAAACATGTTTTTTATTAATTTGTATTTTTTTGGTTTTACAGTCCTTAATTAATTCCCACTGGATCTCTCCTGGACTTGGGAACATCCCTGTCACAGTTTAGCCACTCATGATAACATTGGAGGAAAGGAGACTATTGCACCATAGTGTTGCCCTGTTTGGGGGTATTCTAAGTGTTCAAGAAATATGCACTAATAGGATTTGAAGCAAAACAAAACAAGGCATAATTACAACACTAGTATGCATATCAGTTCTAATAAGAAAGAAATCAGATTAAAAAAAGACAGCAACATCAATGAATATTTTGGAAGTTAAGCAATCATAAAATGGATGGTTTCAACTACAACTGCTTTATACTTGCCTATAAGTTGACCTTGCCACCTATAAGTTGACCTCATATATAAGTCACCCCCCCTTGTTAATTTAAACAAAATTGCAGGCATTATTTTACTGCCCAAATTGAATAGAAAAATGTGTGTTGTGGCCAGCATCAGGCACTGAATCTGCCTTTGTAGCCAGAACTGGACTCCAAATTTGTTTACACAGTTGCAAAAAAATAACTAACCTTAGCAAATCCCACTGATAGGTCGACCTCACAGGTAAGTCGAGTTCTCCTTCTTGAGGGCCAATTTACAGCACCACAGACTAAACTTACATGTCAGTATATGTAGTAATATGACACAAAAGGGTTGATAGAGGCCCGTTAACTTTCCAGTATAAAAGCTGGAATGTAGTGAGATGGCAACACCCCCTGATGAAGAGGTACACAGCCTTGAAGTGCTGGGGTTACAATTTGTTGTGAGCATTCCTTTGTTTCCTTTCCCTCCACTGCTTCCAAACTCCAGTTTTGACAAAGACTCCTATTTTCTGGTGTCCCTGTATCCTTGGCTCAACTAAACCAAATGTATCTACTAGATTTTGTACTGTCTACCTATGTATAATGGGAGCGGCTCAGTTCATTTGCAGCCTGTGTATATTCGCTGTTTTAAATTGTTACCAACTGAGCTTTTGCACTTGTAATTGCTGCTATTGCATTTCTGATGATTGTAACTGCCTGTTTTCCTACTCCCCACCCCCCCGGTCACACCTGGAAATGAGCCTTGGCTCAATGTGCCTTTCCCAGTTACCAAACTTTTAAGTAAATAAATAAATACATCTAAATTAATTTTTATACTACACACACAGTCACAGAATTAATGGGATTGACATATAATATTGTATTTCCACACTTCAAAAAAACTTTACCAGTGCAGTAAAAGACACACAGGAAGCACCTTTACCTATATGGGAGTCCTTGATTAATAGTGATAACTTTTAAGGTCACAGGCCCCCATATTCAAAAGTCCCCTTCAAAATTGGCAAGAGCCTGCGCAAGCCCAAAATAATGAGATATTCAGAAGATGTGCTGTGAGATGCAATTGCACATGTCCAGATGAATATCCTGAACATGCACAATTGCACAGTGGGAGATGTGTGGTGCAGCAGGTGACCTGAGCCCTATGTGGAGCATGAGGAAATGTGCGATGCAAAGCCACTTGCATAGTGTGCAGAATCACAATATTCAGCCAGCCGGATCTGCACCCTGGCAAAAATCCAGGAAAGGCTAGTCTACGTGGAAATTTGAGACTACCTAGAGGCTCACCAGCTACTTGCTCCCTCCCAGCATGGCTTCAGAACAAACCATGGAACAGACACTGCCCTGATAAAATTCCCGACAGATGTACTTAGTTCCATGGATAAAGGTATCCCAACTGGGGTGGTCTTCATAGACTTGTCCAAGGCCTTTAACCTCATCAGCCACCAACTTCTGCTGTATAAACTGGTACACTAGGAATTTACCCCCATGCTCACACTTGGTTTGATAGTTACTTATCCAGTCGAACACTGAGTCATGTGGAAAGGTGCAATATTTGACCCACTTCCACTAAAAGAGGGAGTACCACAAGGGTCTATATTGGGCCCTCTCCCCTTCTCCCTGTTCATGAATGACCTAAGTGGCCACTGTGGGGGTAGCTCAGTTGTCCAGTATGCTGATGACGTCATCATATACCGATACCTGGACAACCTGGTAGACCAGGGCCCCCATCTCCAAGCCAACTTTATGAGGCTGGAGACCTGGCTAATAGAGAATAGAATGGTTCTTAATATGGACAAAACTAAGGCCATGCTGTTTGAACCAAGATCCCTAGGCCAAGACAGAACCCAATCACTACAACTCACTTCTGTCTCTGGCAACCGTACTGAAGTGGTGGCATCCCTAAAATGCCTAGACCAAATGCTGGACCAAAGTCTAACCCTAAAGAATCACATTGACCAAGTAACCAAAACCATTCACAGCAAATTAGGAACCCTCTACTGCCTTAAGGATCAGCTGATCCCTGAAGCCAAGATCACCATCGCCACCAGTGTCCTCCTCCCCACCCTGACCTATGCCGCCCCAGTCATGCAGAGCAGAGCAGAACAGAGTCAAACTTGAGATCAATAGACTGCAAGTCCTGTATAACAAGGTGGCTTGCTTTGCCACACAGGTTCATACCAGAAATCCTCACAGTTTTTTTTTTTTTTAATTTATTAAACTTTATTTACTTACAGTAACAATCTTCAAATATAATATAACCAGGAACTAGGAATACATGGAGTTGTCCATACAATCAGTGGGGAAAAAAAAACAAAACTTTTTTTTATACTTCAAATTTAAATAAAATAAAAAAAAAAAACACAACCCCCTAACCTGTAAATCCCATCCCCTCCTTCCCCCTCCCCCCCGGGAACATATGGTACTGGTACCTAGAAAATTATACACCTGCATAAATGAAGAGTGTACATGTATTGGGTAAGGGAGAAGTATAGAGCAGACTAGACTTGTGGAGAGTTATAAAGCAGGGAGCAACTGATAAAAGAGCCAACTTAGGACTCAGAAACAATGGACCAGAGAGTATAAAGCTTGTCCCACTTAGCACGGTATTGTGGTATCAGGCCTCTAATACTGGCTACTGACTTTTCTAACCGCAGATTGTAGAACAATGCCCTGGTCCATTCCAGGTATGATAGGACTTGTTGATCCTTCCAATGTCTTAGGACTAGCTTTTTCACAGAGAGAGATATGAGAGTGATGTTGTACTTCTGTTCCTTTATTAAGATAGTGGAGTAGTCCCGTAATTTACAAATGTTGGGAGTAAATAATTCTTGGAGTCCCAGTAGTGAGTTAGCCCTAGTCTTACCAGAAGTCATCACTGTGACACCTTAACACTTATAAATTGGCCTACACTAGACTCTTGCCTCCAGTACCACCTGCTCTGCCATGCATACAAGCTACTCAGCCCTCCCCCCCCAACCAGCCTCACTGGGCTTATTGCCTCCAAACACTCCAGGTGGAACCTCTGTACCTCAGGCCAAATCCTGCTAGAACAACTCAGAGTGAGGACCAAGGCAGGTGGCAAGTCCTTTACCTACACCGCCCTATTACAATGGAACAAACTTCCACCCTAGACACAGGAAGCCCCTTCCATCAAAACTTTCCACATAAGACTCAAGGCCCATATTCTAGATGCTAGTATATGCCATTGCCATGACACCTGAGCTATCTCCCTCCTTACTCCCATACCACACACCATCCACAACTTTACTTATAAATGTTTTTTCTCATCTCTGTATCTAATGTCTATCCTCGGCTCTGTATCCTTAAGTACTGCTATCTCTAAAAATATGTATAGTTCCACCGTTTCTGTAACTACTATGTATGCCTCAAAAACAAGTACTAAGTCACTGCCTTTCAAAGTTATGTATGTCATACTCTCTATCATTACCCGGGTCGCACCTGAAAAGGGGACCTCCAGGGTCCAGTGGGCCTACCCGGTCACCAAAATTGAATAAATAAATAAATATGCAAATGACCTCAATGCACATTCAAAGCCCATCTCTCACATGCGTAGCTTATTACTGGATTGTATTCAGGCCATTTGCATACCCCGGACATGCTCAGTTCCAGCTTTTCAGGGCTGCCCACCACTCCACAAAGGTGACAAGGGGGTACTGCAGCCTAGCAGGCAGGTGTGATGGAATGTTTGTGTGTGGGTGGGTGGACTGCATTGGCCTGGATACAGTGCTATTACCCATATCCATATACAGGTTCAGACTTGGGTACAGGGGGCACACCTGGACAGTTGCCACAACGGCCCACCTGGATATGCAATGGGGGGCACCGGGTGACACAGTCTGATCATTATACGACATACATGTGATACACTAGCTCCAAATACAGCATACAGTCACCAGCAGTGCCCCCCCATATGAGATGAACATATTGATGACTGCAAGGAATGGCAGTGTGCAGAGGGTGACCAGGAACCTGAGTTGGTGGGTCCCACTTGTGTGCACCTATGATGTACCAACATGGGTGTCTGCCACAGGTCAGTCCCTTGCCTGTACCAGGTTGCCACTTGTCCACCAGACTATCTAGGCACTGTTGCCCCAGATAGCACCCTGGGTGCATGCCACCTCCAGGTGCCACCCTTCAGGCTGCATGGGTGCAGGCCATGGACCCCAGTACATTTGCTGCATTGTGGCTATCCACTCCACTGGTATGTCCAGGGGTACCCAACAGCACTGACATGTGGCTGCTGGGTATCTACCTCCAGCATGCGGTGTGGGGGGGTTGCTGCCTGGATGGTGCCAGTAGTGACACAGCACCTGTGGCTCTGGGTATGTCCATCCTGGGATGGCCTGCCTGCAGTTCTGCAGTCTGCCTGTGGTTGGGTGACTGATTTAGGCTATCTTTTTGTATGCCTAACTTTGGGCAGTTCATTTCTGAGATGCGCGGAAGATGCACCTCCCATTTTGGCTTAATATAGGGATGTACGGCATATTCAGGGGAATGCCACCTTTCTTTGTGCTGCATACATTATTTCTGTGAGATGGCACATCTAGAGATGCATGATGCATCTCTCCCTTTTGAATATTGTGCTTCTCCACCTTTTCTGAGATGCACTGCGCATCTCCATTTTGGGCCATGCATCTCCTTTGAATATGTGGGCCTTAATGCCTTAACCCTAGATTATGTGTACAAAATAAATACAAGTGGGCCTAGCACAAAGTCCCAAAGAGATTATGGAATGACAGGAGCTAATACCATCAAACTGAACCTACTGATATCAGCCACTTAACCCTTGCAGTGCCGCGGACTGATATATAAGTCCAAAATATCTATATGTTCGAATTCTGTCGGCAGCCTAAGGGTATATATATATATATATATATATATTATACATATATATATATATATACACATATACATATACTATATATACTATATATATATATATATAAATATATACATACATATACTATATATTAGGGATGATGATGATCCAGGGTGTGATATGGAAAATATTCACTCCTGCAGAGTGAGCATAGATATCTCACGAGTGCCGAAGGCACTGAGAGATATCAATGCCTCAGGATGCAGGAGTGGGAATATTTTCCATATCACACTCCTGATCATCATGTATGCGATTTATACAATAGGGGACAGAGTTATGGCAATTTTATTTGTGTGTTTTTGTGACTATATTTTTGTTTTGTGGTATTCGTCTGCTGAATGCATGCTTGTTTTTTGACATTGAATTGTGTTTTCTGACTGGGAGTGAGTCTGTTAATGTTATTGGTTGGTGGTATGAATGGTAGTTGTTTTCTGTTGTGTGATTAGTGTTTTGCCATGGTTGCAGTGCAGTTCTGTGATGTGACTGGGTGTTTCCTTTTAGTGGGCAGAGTTCAATGTGTGTCTTCCTGCATGCAGTTTTTAGTGGTAGTTCTCAGTTTCATTGTGCAGTATTTATTTTTGCGTGCTTTAGTTAATGGCTTTATTTTGTGTCGCCTGTGCTTTGTGATCTGGTGGATGTCAGTTTTATTTCTTAGTCCGTTACAGTTTTTTTTATCGGTGCCGCGTCTCCGTTATTTTCAGTTTTGCAGCCTGGAGGCATGATGACCAGTGAGAAAAAAGTTACCCAATATAATGCTGGTATGGAAATGTTTAAGTTGTGGGAAGTTTATGGCCAGCATTTTCTGGATTTGGGATCAGTATATTGGTAATTCATGTCAGTTGCAGCTCAGTTCTGACTCCAGTATGATTTGCTAATGCCGTTTAGGTTGCACTATTTGAAGCGCAAGTTTTATTTTCAGATATTGTGCTGTGTTTCCTTATGGTTTTGGCTACTGAGGACAGATGTGTCTATCATGTTCTTTGGGATAATGTTTGAACCTTTGTGCCTTTGTGTGTAGAGAAGTAGTCCGGTGAGGGAGGTGCTTATACTGATGTAAGGACAGTGAGAATATCTCCTGCTGACGTATGCACTGTGTGTGTATTTGTAAGCAGGTATCACAGTGCATACGTCACTGACCAGTTATACAATGAGGGTGAGTGATATGTGTTTTTATTTCATATGTTATCAGCTCACCCCTATTGTATAATATATATATATATATATATATATATATATATATATATATACACACACACACTAGTGAACCAGGATAGGAAATGAGGACTAATCCCAGCTTTCTTTAGTTTGCAAGGAAGCACACTGTGGTCCAGAGTATCACATACTTTAGATAAATCTAAATGAATGCCCCAAAGCTTGATTTTTTGGTCTAAGGCAGTTACCAAATCATCCACTGCATAGACTCAAAGGATAAGAATAAATAGGTACAGTTCCAATGTCAGTAGTTTATTTTGTTTGTTTTGCTAGGATAAGGCTCCTTTGAGCAAGTTCATTTCCAAGGAGGTCCTAGGTAGGACAGTATACATATAATATCACAAAAACAATATACAAAAATACAAACAGTGCACAGTACAATAGTTACATAATAATTAAAGCTCGGAGAAAAAAATTGACAAATCAATATATGACAACACAATATAGGTACTGTATAAGTTGGCTAAGGCAATAAGGAGGCTAATTCTATGGGACAATGGAATAATTAATATACTGGTTAACATATAAACAATTGAGGTGAAAGATAACATACATCGTACATTTATTAATGTCCTTGAATACACTAATCATAGGCACCATCATGTCACAGCACCAATGCACATACATGGTTTTTTACATAATTTATCAGCCAGTGAATTGGATATTGTGTGGTTGACCAGGCCAGTAAGAATGGTGAGCAGAGTGCCACAGGGGCAGGTGTTGGGACCATTTCTTTTTAGCATCTATATAATGAACATTGGGGGAAAATATTAATAACTGGTTGCCAAAACGTGCTGATGCCTTCAACCTTAGAGCTATTGTGGAAATGGATAATTAAATAGAAGCACAACAGAAAGATTAGGATACAGTAATAATGTGGGCACAAACATCAGGAATGAAGCTGACCATATAAAACTGTGAAGAAATACACTTTAGAAAACACATCAGATTAGTTGATTATTACATGTATGGTACAAAGACTGAAGTAAACAAGAAAAGGATAGGGGATCATAATAGATAATAAACAAAGTAATACAGTTTACTGAAGAGAAGCAGAAGCACAGGCAGGTAAATTACTGGAGTGTATAAAAAGAAACATTGTTTCCAGAAGTGAATTATTGATGGTCTACTTGTATATAGCCTTGGTAAGGCTACAGTTGGATTATGGCAGCCAGGTCTGAGTACTTTATAAAAATGGAAACATGCTGATGGCTTAAAGAAAGCAAAGAAGGGCTGGGGAACATGAGGTGCACTACAAGGTATGAGGTAGGATTAAAAGAGATTGGACTGGTCCCTCTTGAAGACAGACCACTATTGCTATATACAATATTGATTAGGATCACCAGTTAAAGAAAAGTCAAAATCTGGAATAAAAAGAAGCGATGAGAAGGTCTGGTCACAACAAACCATTTAGAAATGTGAAATTCAAAACTGACATAAACATATTTATACTCTACTCAGAGGATGATTTGAATGTGAAATTCATTACCACAGGAAAAAATGGAAAGCAACAATTAAAAAAAAATAAGAAGACTGAGGAGATATAATACAGTAGCTACATGAAGGGAGGAAATTATTACCACTGAGAAGTAAAATAATCTATCTTAAATCAAGAAACTCTCACAATCACTCATTTACAAATTTTTAAGCATTTTGAAAGGACTGATAAAGTTATACAGGTAGGTTATGTTGCCAGACTTGAAATAGGGTGTCAAATATGCTGTTTTCCAAATAACTGACATCTCACTGGTTAGTTATGACAGACTAAGCAGACAGGCAAAGTGAGCTTAACTAATTTCAAGAGAAGAGGATCCAGCAGGCAGGGCCAATGGAATTTTTAGAATCCAGGGACAAGATTCATTAAAAAAGGCAAAGTGTTGCTCACACGTTTGCATTGCACCCTGCTGTTGTGCTGGTGGGCAATCCTGCTGTTCACAGTCAGATAGCATGTTCTGCCATCTAACTCTGAATAGGGACAGGCAGGGGCATCACTAATCCAGGAAAAGTACCAGGAACCCCAACAGCTCTGACCCCACAGCCAGCTAGGAGAATATGCTGGCAACAATAGTGCACATGTGCTAACTCCCTATTTACTAAAGTAAACATGCAAATGAGCCCATTTGGCATGCAAGGCACTATTGGCCATTAGCATACCCATTATGGGCCCAATAGAATGGCCCATAGGTGGTTTAGTGTAGCCACCCACCAGCCCATGCCCCAAGCAGCCCTATTCCCTGGTGGTCTAGTGCACTCACTCCCCATTCTCCAATTGCTGTCCCCAAGAAGCATCCATAGTATAGTGGTCCCTCCCCCCTTCCCGGTCACTTATTGCTGTCCCCATATGCTTTTTAGAGACACAGCGAAATTAAATTTTGCAGGCAAAATTGCTGCAAAATTGGCAATTTCACTGGGTGAATTGAACCCCCCAACCCCACACACAAATTACCCTGCCCCATCCATTGATTTAATTGAAAAAAAAAATTCACCCTCATCTCCCTGGTGTCTAGTGGTCCCCCAACCCCCGGCCAATCACCGGCCATAATTACATTAAATAAGCACCCCACCTCCGAAGTTACCCTGCCCTCTCCATTTGTTTAATTTAAAACAAAAAAATAATTCTCCCTCATCTCCCTGGTGTCAAATAGACCCCCCACCCCATCATTAGATAGCAGCAACCACCCAGCTCCCCCACAGTACCCCAATCAGGCCAACAGCACAGCCCTCCACTTACCTCTAGGGACGGCAGCCCAACTGAGTGCCACTGAGCACTTGAATGAATGAGTGCATACTGCATTCATTCATTCAAATGCTCAGTGGTGCTCAGTCGGGCTGCCGGCCATGGAGGTGAGTGGAGGGTTGTGCCAGTCGCCTGATCAGGGTACTGGGGGGGGGCTGGGTGGCAAAACTTTGTGACTTGCACTGTGAGGATATGCAGGTCCCTTCCCTTTATTTGCATTGTGGCCCCCCCACCCAACTTTGCCCTGACTCAAATACAGTTTGCCAGGGCAAACTGAGCTTTGTGAATACCAACTCCAGGCAAAACCCAGTTTGCCCGGGCAAGGTTTTGTGAATCTGGCCCAATCCTTTAAGGAGCTGAAGGACTTATTTTCCAGTAAATGTTGCAAAGTAAAAGTTGAATATAACTCTGGAAATCAGTGTCATTAGCTTCTGGACTGCTGTTAACTGTTTTGCCAGAAGCACTAACAAATTTATGAAATACCAAACCTGCAGAGGAAAAATGAAAGTTAAACTCTTCAGCTATTTTATATTTATAGGTGATTATCTCATCATTAGCTTTTAATTGCCATGGAATTACTGATGAGATTGCTTTGTCTTCTGGCATCTTCACTTCAGTCCAACATTTTGCAAGGTCTGTTTCATTTTCCACTATGATTTTCAGGTAATAATTCTATTTTGCAGCATAATTATAGTGACATATATTTTTTCTTTTACCTGAAGATATCCAATCACTTTCAGATTATGAGGATCTATAACCTGTCTCTCTCATGTAGCATTTTTTTTAGTTTACTGTAGGGGTAATTGTTTTAATTTTAAACATGCAAATCCAGGAGGGGACTTTATGAAGATTAGAGAGAGGACAAAATAAAGTACCATAGTTGGAAGCCTTCCCACCCTAGGTATCAGATTCAGTCATTTCCAATCTGTAGCTGATAGATTATACAGGAAGGTCACTCATTAAAATGTTTGAAGTTTATCACATAACTTCTGAAATATAGTAGTAGTTGTCGACTAGTAAGCTTATTGTTTGATAATAATTAAGAGATCACTAAAAACAATTTTAATAGCAAATACATCAGTAGTATCATACATTATTTCCAAATATAAATACAGTAAATAATACATTATAAAACAGGGGAGGGATGGGCACAAGACCTGGGGGAGCAGGCTGAGGTACTAAATGAGTACTTTGCCTCAGTTTTCACCAAGGAAAATGGGGGGACTGCATCATACATGGGAGGAGATAGTGAAACTGGGGGGGGGCCCTTACCAATTGGCAGGTCTGGGGAGGGGGGCATCACTGGCAGGTGGGGGGAAGGCAAAGCAGGGGGACAAGGTACAGAGGTGGAAATCATGACAGAGAGAGTGAGGGAAGCCCTCATGTTCCTTAAGATGGAGAAAGCACCAGGGCCAGATAAATTACATCCCAGAGTGCTGAAGGAACTGGCGGATGTCCTGGTGAAACCCCTGACGGAGCTCTTCAGCATCTCTCTGAGGACAGGGTGGGTGCCCCAGGACTGGAAGGTGGTGCATATGGTGCCTATTCACAAGGGGGGATCAAGGGAGGTGGCAGGGAACTACAGGCCTATCAGCCTGACATCAATGGTGGGCAAGGTGATGGAAGGCATTGTCAAGGAGAGACTAGGGCGGGACCTGGAAAAGTTGGGGTGCCTGGACAATAGACAGCATGGATTCATCCTGGGGAAATCATGTCAGACAAACCTTGTTGAGTTCTATGACTGGGTGACGAGTGCCTTGGACCTAGGTAGACCAGGGAACGTCCTGTTTCTTGACTTCAGCAAGGCGTTTGACTCTGTTCCTCATGGGGCCCTGTTGGATAATCTGGGAGAAATGGGGGTGGGGAAGCAGGTGATCAGATGGATAGGAAATTGGCTCCAGAACCGGACCCACAGGGTCGTGGTTGGAAGGATAGTCTCATCCCCAAGGACAGTCATTAGTGGAGTCCCTCAGGGATAGGTCCTTGGGCCCCTCCTGTTCAACGCCTACATCTCTGACATAAGGAAGGGTATCAGGAGTGAGATGTGTCTCTTTGTGGATGACTCAAAACTGAGAGCAGTGCTGGATGAAGAGAAGGGGAGAGTGGCCCTACAGAGGGACCTGGAGGCTCTGGAAAGGTGGTCTAGAAAGCAGAAACTGAGGTTTAATGCAGGAAAACGCAAGGTACTGCACCTGGGAGCCAGAAACCCGAGCCAAGTGTACACCCATGGGGGGGGGATGCTACAAGTCTCGATGGCTGAGATGGTCCTGGGGGTGGTGGTGGATGTCAAGATGAACAACTCGGAGACTTGTAGGAGGGAAACAGCAAAGGCCAACAGGATGCTTGGATGCATCACTAGGGGGCTCACCTCCAGAAGGAGGGAAGTGATACTCCTACTGTATAATTGCTTGGTGAGGCTGCACCTCGAGTACTGCATGCAGTTTTGGAGGCCACATTTAAAGAGGGACATTGAACTCCTGGAGAGGGTCCAGAGGAGGGCAATCAAAATGATTTAGGACTTGGGGGATAGGACCTACGGGGAGAGGCTCAAGAGCTAAATATGTACACATTGGAAGAGGAATGGACCGGGGGGCATGACAGGGTCTTCAGGTACATGAAGGGGGTAAATAGAGAAGGATCAGTCAGGGTGCTCTGAAGGAAGGGGGGCAACTAGAGGGCATGGGTGGAAGCTGGGGGGGATTCAGAGGAGAAAGAAGGAGGTGCTACTTCACTGAGAGGGTGGTGGAACCATGGCATGCTCTGCCAGGGGGCTGGTGGAGCAGAAATGGTGAAGGAGTTCAAGAGGGGGTGGGACAGGTACAGGGAAAGGGTTCTGGAAGCAAACACCAGTGCAGTGAGAATATCCAGGACTGGGAAGGCAGAAGCCAGAGAGGGAGGGGGGGCAGCAAGGTCAGCTCCCAGGGTGGGGGCTGACCAAACGAGCAGACACGAAAGACCTTTAGGCCTATTCTGCTGGCATTTTAGCATGTTAGTATGAACCACAGCATACAGTATTACAACATGCTACTGCACATCACTACTACTACTACCCCTCTACTGTACGCAGACTCACTCCCCTACCTTTAAATCTTAATTTTATGATCTTTAATGCACACAGATAATTCAAAACATGGATTATGATGTATTCATCTTTGACTGTATACAACAGAGAAAGAGTGTTCTGCATGTCACTCCTCTGCAGAGAGGAGAAGATTTTGCATTACCAAAATGTTCTAGCTTATAAACACCATAAGCAGGAAAACATAACATGAGCAAGATCCACAAGCCCCTGGACCTGCATCTACATGCATCAGCCAGAGGGTCTGCACTGTTATCAAAGCTTGCTTGAAGTACATTATTATTAAAATAAATAAATGAATGAATAAAGGAAATTAAATGAAATCTGAATGTATAGTTTGTTTAAGCCTTCTTTTTAAGGGGGTTCATGAGGACATCAAAGTAAAACCTTAATACATGAGAGCAATCATTTGATTAACTGAGGAGAATCTGCAGTTCTTTGTCAAATTTAGATTCCACAATCTAGAAAAATCATAGTTTTCTTGTTGTATACAGTTTTTTTTATATTTTGTACTTACAGTAATGATGCCTCCTTTTCTGTGTACTGTATCTCCAAGTTCTTCCAGATCATATAGTTTCAACATGTCTTGTACTTTGTTTAACCACTCTGAGGTTTTACAATCTAATGTTATACAATCTCATTTGCCTAGAAGGTAGTCTTTTGGCAGTCTATCCATGGGCATATGAGTGGCCGTAACGAAATAATTTAACCTTTGAGCATCTAACAAAGCTCCAAGGCTTATCAGACCCAACTTGGATCTTATGTATGAAGACACAGTAAATTTATTAATGATCAGGATAGCCCAGTATAGTTGATTATTTCCAGTTGCTCCATTTTAGAATCACCCCATATTTCTCCAGCATATAGGGCCTGTGTGTTATATTTTTGTCCTAGTTTTGTGTAGGAATGGATAATCAAAGAACTTAACTCAAACTCTGAATCTGCTCGCCTGGTGTCTGATAAATCACATGCTGCCACTGTCCCACTACCAGATACAGTACAGTCTTTACCTGTAAGCAACAATGTGGCCCCACTTTCTCTTCCCCATCACCTTTACACCTTGTGTTGTCAGCATGGCTCTGTTGGTAGCACATTCATCTCAGGGCCAGAAGGACATGGGTTCTGGTCCCATACAGGGATTGGGCTCATACCATTAATGCTGGCACATGAGTGCAGCACTAGGGGGCTGCCGTACTATTGGGGTGTGCCATCTTTCAGATGAGATGCTAAACCAAGGTCCCTTTTAACCCTTTCTAGTGCTGTCCTGGTGGGTGTCCAGGTGGAAGAAAAACAATACAAGGCACTTTTCACAAGAGTAGGGTATTTTACCCAGTGTCCAGGCCAACATTCCCCTTCCCATCAAACCAGTTCATGCAGTTGTCCAAGGCTGTGTGGGGGCTCTTATGTGCAAAATGGCTCCTACTGCACATTCAGTCACTTCACTACCACTCTAGCATTGCTTGTAAAGTGCTTTGGAATACAGTGGAGAGCACTTTATAAATGCTGACTCTTCTTCTTCTACTTGTACTACCTTTAAACAGGTGAAAGATCTCCTTCAAAAGATAGCTTCAATGAATAGCCATGGGGCAAGCATAGAAACACAGAAACATAGACTTTGATGGCAGATAAGGACCACTTGGCCCACCTAACCTGCCCATTTTCCTAACTACAGAATAAGCTGCAGATCATAGTTAACCAACAGCCTATTTCTTCCTACCTACCACAAGAATTGCCTTATGTCTCTCCCATGCATTCTTGAATTTTCCCACAGTTTCAGACCCCACAACCTCCTCAGGAAGGCTGTTCCAAGTGTCCACCACCCTCTCTGTGAAAAAATACTTCCTCACATTACCCCTGAGCTGTCCCCCCTCTATCTTCAAATTGTGTCCCCCTTTTTCTGAAAGATGCTACCCTCTTGGACTTTGTTGATTCCACTGAGGTACTTAAAAGTTTTTATCATGTCCCCCCCCCTTTCCTCAAAAGTATACATATTGAGATCCATTAGTCTCTCCTCATATGGCTTCTCTTGCAGACCCTGCACCATTTTAGTTGCCCTCCTCTGGACTGCCTCCATCCTGTCTATATCCTTGCAGAGATGGGGTCTCCAGAACTGGACATAGTAGTCCAGATGGGGTCTCACCAACTGTCTGTACAGATGGATAACAACTTCCTATTTTCTGTTGGTGACGCCTCTCCCTATACATCCCAGTATCACCCCAGCCCTCCCTACTGCCTTCTCACATTGTTTACTAACCTTAAGGTCATCTGATATGATTACCTCCAGGTCCCTTTCCAATTTTGTTGTTGTTACAACCTCCACCCATTGTGTAATCCTCCCCTGGGTTTTTGTTTCCCAGGTGCATTATTTTGCACTTATTCACATTGAATCCAAGCTACCGTACTTCTGACCATTCCTTCAACCTTGCTGAATCCCTTCTCATCCTTTCCATGCCTCCTTGCATATCAAACCTGTTGCAGATCATTGTATCATCATGTATAAATGCAAGGAGTTTAGAAAATGAAATAGATGAGCTTAAAATCATACTGAAGGAGGAGGAGGATATATCAGTATGTGCAGTGACCAAGACCTGATTTAGCCATTATGACTAGGGAACTGAAATACAGGGCTTCCATGTGTTTCACAGAGAAAGGGAGAATAGATGCAGTGGTGGAGTGGCATTGTATATACTAGAAAGTATAAGGGCAAAATAAATAACAACTGTTACCTGTAATGGGAATAGCTACCTGAGGGTTATGTGTATATAATTTTGATGCTTAGTTTATTATTTATGGGAACTGTTTTTATGAGGAGTTAATTATTTATATGCTTATATTTATCTTTTTATTTTTTATTGATTTGTTTTTGAAATATTTTTTTACTTATTTGTATGGTGCCCAGAGCCTCCAGGATTGGGCATCTTTTAAATAAATGTTGCCTTGCCTTGCCTTATAAATCTATGTTTTGTATGACAGTTCTGTTTAGGAAACAGGCCAAGCAGCAGAGCCTCATGGGACATTGGATTTTAAAAGAGAAGAAATCAAATGGTCTATCCTTGGGCTGACCTAGAGGATAAGCTGGCTATAACTTCCTTTCCTGTTTTAACACCTACCTGCCAAAACCTGTATAACTGCTATACAACCAGGTTATAAAAAAACAATTGCTTTGAACCTAGGAAGACTGCCGCAAAAAGGTTACATTTTATATGATATCACAAGTAGGATTGTTTTTGGAAAGCATATGTGAATTAACCTTACAGAATATTTCTGCAACATCAAAGGGTGTCATAAACCATACTCTGAGGAAGACAGATTGTCTTGCTATAATGAAAAATATTGCTGTATTTGCAGAATCCAATCAAGTAGTAATCTGGCCTGCTTGCCTATGCAGCCATATGTTACATATTAAGTATGCAGGACTCAGTGTGATCTTATACTAGGCGCTCAGAGCTGTGACATCACCAGAGGGTGGGACATTCTGGCCTCACTGATATTGGTAAAGCTTGGCTGAAAGGACTGACACTCTTTTCTTGACTTCTTAGAGTCATCTTTGTTTCTGCACCTCTAAGGGACACTTCTGCCAAGATAGGTAACAGCCCAAATAATTTGCCAACTGAAAACATGAGGTAGAAATAGCTAACTCAGTTACAAGGTGCTTTGTTTTGTAATTGATCATTTCTTTTCTGACTGTAACCTAATGTATATATGTTCTGTATTTATTTACTATTTTTAATTTTAGCAAACCTTGTTTTTCCTTAAACCTGCCTGGGAACTTGTTCATTTTGAGTGTAAATGGTGGGGCAGTATTAATAATTCTGACATAACTGTTAAATTGCTTAGAGTGTCACCATATGCAGCCATGCTAACAAGAATCTGTGTAAAGATCCAGCAAGGTAAGAAAATACCAGCGTCTCAATTGAGTATGCAGGGGGTTGTGAGCCAGGTTGGTTGTATGCCCACTGGGTCAAGTATTGCGCTGCTTTCCCTGAAGAGAGTATGATATTTGGACCTGTTACCTGGGTGTGCTAACTATAAAGGATTCATAATTGACCCCAGGATTTGAAACTAGTAATTTGCTCCATCCCAAAACAAACAGGAGGGTGTCCCTGTTTATCCCCTGTTCATGAATTGCACTTCAAGGTTGGTCACTGTGGGAGCAGAGGGCCTGACCCCCATAGTAGATATGTGACAGCTCTGGTTCACAGCGCTGGGATCTGAAAGATTTGTTTGCATACTGTGCAATTATTTGGTGGGATGGGCATTAACAGTCCAGTGTGTCAGATTGATAAACTGTAACAGTTCTCACACAAACAAGGCAGAGATTTTAAAAACAAATATATAATTTTGGTTACAGTCTAAAATTCCCTACCTGTTTTATTTTTTTTTGGGGGGGTGCCAAACTAGTGTAGCTGTAGATTAGGGAAGAAGATGGCTTCCACCTACAGTGAATACACAGTGGAATACCTGAGGCATTTGTGCCAGGAAAGAGGAGTTTGGAGCCAGGGGTGAAACAAACAGCACCTCATGGAGGCTCTTGTGGCAGCCGATGCTCAAGTGACTGCCCTGGACCTCAAGTCACAGTCGGTAACTGAAAGGGGCCAGACCTTGGGTGTGGAGGAGCCAGGGTCCACCACAGTGTCCAGTCCCAGGCAGGAGGACAGCGCGACCAGAGGGAACCCAGGACCACAGCAGCAGGGGAAGATCACCACCATGCTGGAGCCAGAAGGGATCAGGTTATGGGTCTCACTGAGGAGAATGGAGCTAGAATTCAAAAACAGGAAGTTCAAGATGGAGCTGAAGAAGCAGGGAAAAGAAAAACTATGAACTGACATCTGAAGTGCACAAAGTTAAGTTCCATAAGCTCAGGAGAAGCTCTGACATGAGCTACAAGGAAGTAGCTACAAAGCAATGCCAGTTTTTGAAACATTGGTGGGAAGGGGCCAAAGCAGACTGTAGAGAAAATTTAGGTTGTGGTACTTTTGAAGCAATTCTTTTAGGCTTGCCCAGCAGAACTAAAAACCTGGCCAGAGGACTGAGCTCCAAAAACAGTGCTGGAGGCTGCCAAGCTCTTGGACTGATATGCTAGGAAAAGGCCTGCTCTGAAAGGGAGTGGGATGGGAGTGGCAGTGCAGAAAGAGAAAAATGCACCTTCAGGGCAGCTAAAACCCTAACTGCCTACCCAGAAAGTGGGCAGTCCCAAGGTACAAAGAAAGGCTTTGCCTGATAGATGAAATAATTATTGTTGGTTTTGCAAACAACCTGGGCATCTTGCTAGACAGTGCCCTGAAAAGGCACAGAGTGGGCAAAGTGGTGCTGGGAAAGAGATTTTTTTTTTGTGTGTCCCTGAAAGCATTTCAATAAACATGAGGGAGCATATACACCCAGTTACTGTGAATGGGGTACAGACCCATGGTTTAAGAGACATGGGAGCATCCCTTACACTGGTAAAAGGGGATTTTGTTGAGCCTGGAGAGCTTATACCTAATCAGTTCATAACTGTAAGGGGATTTACTGGGGAGGAAACAACTCTGTCCCTAGCAAGTGTTCTCCTGGACTGGGGTGAGACAGGAGAGAGGGTGCAGAAAGTGCTTGTAGCTGACAACCTCACTCTGGATGTGATTATAGGGCATAATCTACAAAAGGAGGTGGTATATGCAGTTACCCACAGTGAGATGGCAAAGGCTGATTGTAGTTCCCTGAACCTCGTAGAAACCCCAGTGGAAAATATTGGGAGGCTGGTTCCCCAGCCTCTGTCTCCTGCAATAGGGAGTAGTGAAAGGGAGCTAGAACTCCCCCAGTTAGCAGTTAACAAAACAGCTACAGAATGTTGCTCTGAGGAGGGAGGGGTAGCCAGTTGTCAGAGGGTTAGGGATGGCACTGACCCTGAGTGCCCTGATGCCAGAGCGGTGGAACCTAGTTTAGAGACTGAAAGGGACATGTCCCATGCCTTGGAAAAATGTAAAGATTTTGAAGTACTCAGAGGATGGACCCTAGTTTAGACAGGCTGAGGGCTTGTGCAGAATCTAATGGGACACAGGGAGGTGACAGGAGACATAAAGTGTATTGGGACAATGGACTGCTGTATATGCAGGATGTAAGGACAGAGGGAGGGGTGATAGGCAGGCAGCTTCTCATTCCCCAGGGGTACTATGAGCAGTTGCTCAAGACTGCTCATGACACCCCCATCTGGACATCTGGGAATCATGTGCACTATGCAGCGATTGGCCCAGACCTTCTATTGGCCCAACTTCACCCAGCAGTTGAAGAAATATTGCAGGTCTTGTCACCGGTGCCAACAAATAGGGAAGGTGGTTAGTAAAACCCAATCCACCCTATTTCCCTTGCCCATTGTGGATGAGCCATTCCAGAGGGTAAGAATGGATGTTGTGGGACCTTTGAATACCCCCAGCTCCTCCAGAAAGAGATTTATCTTGATGGTGGTGGATTATGCCACTCGGTACCCAGGGGCAATCGCCTATCCTGGCTGAGGACAGACAAGGTAGCAGACCCCTTGCTAGGGATTGTCTCCCATGCTGGGTTTCTGCAGGAGGTTATCACTGATCAAGGGGGTTCCTTCATGTCAGACCTGACAAAGTGTTTGTGGGAGAAGTGTGGGGTGGTGCAGAGATGCATTACACCTTATCACCTGCAAGCCAATGGACTTGTGGAAAAGTTTAATGGGACCCTTAAATTGATGCTCCAAGCATTTGCTGAACAGCATGAGAGGGACTGGGAGAAATACCTTCCCAACCTGTTGTTCACATATAGGGAGGTGCCCCAGGAGTCAACGTTCTCCCTCTTCGAGATCTTATATGGATGCAGGGTGCGTGGTCCCCTAGACATGATCTGGGAGGACTGGGAAGGCAAGCATGCCACCCAGGGAACTCCTATTGTGGAATATGTCCTAAAGTTTAGGGAAAAGCTGAAGGAGATTTTGGGAACAGCCCAGAGCAACCTGTCAGCCGCCCAGCAGAAGCAAAAGGTCTGGTATGACCGCAGAGCCAGAGCTCACTCATACACCGCAGGTCAGGAAATCATGGTACTAATCCCGGTCCAGAAGGATAAGCTGTAGGTCAAGTGGGCAGGACCGTACAAAGTAGTCAAAAAGGTGAATGATGTAAATTACATTGTGGAACTGCCTGGCAGGAGACTTTCCCAAAGTATGTACCATGTCTTCATGATGAAGCCATATGCAAATAAGGCTGACATGGTATTTGCAGTGTATACTCCTGAGGAAGGGATGGATGAAGAAGACCCCCTTCTGAACTTGCTGGAGGAAACCAAGCAGACATCCTCTGTGGAGGCAATCAAACTGTCACCCCAGCTGACCCCAGAACAGACCCAGGAAGTAAGGAAGGTTTTAACAGACATTGCCCCATTGTTTAATGTCAAGTCTTGACTAACCCCCTTGACGACACATGATTTAGACATGGGGACGCAAGCGCCCATACAGCAGACAGCATATCGGGTGTCTGAGGCTGTCCTAAAGGACATTAGGAGGGAGGTAGAAGAAATGATGGATTTAGGGGTAATCCAGAATTCCCACAGCAACTGGGCCTCACCCGTAGTCCTCGTTCCCAAGCTGGATGGCTCTACTTATTTTTGTGTTGACTATCATGGACTCAATGCAGTCACGAATTTGGACACCCACCCAGTGCCATGCATGGAAGAACTACTGGACAAGTTGGGAGGGGTGACATACCTTACCACTATTGACCTGACAAAAGGGTATTGGTGGTTGTAGTTAACTGCCAGAGCTGGGAAAAGGTCATCCTTCATTACTCCTATAGGATTATTCAACTTCAAGGTAATGCCTTTTGGAATGAAGAATGCCCCTGCCACCTTCCAAAGGTTGGTGAACCAGGCATTATATAGTACTGAAGAGTACGCTGTGGCGTACCTGGATGATATTGTCATCTTCTGTGCCAGCTGGAAGAAACACATGTCCTAGCTTAAGGAAGTGTTGGGCAGAATACAGAGGGCCAGGCCCACTGTCAAAGCTGAAAAGTACCAGGTGGCCATGGTGGAGGTGGCATACCTAGGGCATGTAGTAGGATGGGGACAGCTCCATTCTAGTAAGGGAAAGACTGACGCAATAGAGGCATGGCAAAGACCTGAGACACAGAAGCAGGTCTGGAGTTTTCTAGGGACCGTGGGGTACTATGGAAAGTTTGTACCAAATTACAGTGCCCTGGCAGCTCCACTATCTCTCGTGTTAAAGAAAAGAATGCCTAAAAAGGTAAACTGGGAGCCAGCTTGTGAATGAGCCTTTATACAGCTAAAGGAGGCACTGTGAGGTGCTCCTGTGTTAGCCAGTCCAGACTACAGTAAACCATTTGTAGTCCAGACAGATGCCTCAGACATGGTATTGGGGCAGTACTTAGTCAGACTTCTAACCAAGGAAAAGGGCACTCAATAGTGTACCTTAGTAAGAAATGACTTCCCAGGGAACAGGCTTATTCTACAGTGGAGAAGGAGTGCCTTGCACTGGTGTGGGCACTGAAGAAATTGGAGCCATACCTGTATGGGAGGCACTTTGAGGTACAGATGGATCATAACCCCCTGATTTGGCTGTCACAAATGGGTAGAATGAATGGTAGTCTTTTAAGATGGAACCTTGCATTACAGGGTTATGACATGACTGTCACTCATAGGGCAGGGGCAGCAAATGCCAATGCAGACAGGCTATCCCGACAGTTAGAGGTGTGAACTGAATTTGTGAAATTCATCCCTTGCCTAAGAATTGATTCCCACAAATTCAGTCTAGGAAGGAGGGGTGTAAAGGGAATAGCCATCTGCCAGTTATGTGTATATAATTTTGTTATAAATCTATGTTTTGTATGGCAGTCCTGCTTAGGAAACAGACCAAGCAGCAAAGCCTCATGGAACATTGGATTTTAAAAGAGAAAAAAAATGGTCTGCCCTCTCGCTGACCTAGAGGATAAGCTGGCTAGAGCTTCCTTTCCTGTTTTAACACCTACCAGCCAAAACCTGTGTAGCTGTTATACAACCAAGTTATACAAAAAAACAATTGCTTTAAACTTAGGAAGACTGCTGTAAGGTTACATTTTATAGGATAACTGGAGGAAGATTGTTTTTGGAAAGCATATGTGAATTAACCTTACAGGATATTTCTGCAACATCAAAGGTTGTCATAAACCATACTCTGAGGAAGACAGACTGTCTTGTTATAATTAAAAATATTGCTGTATTTGCAGATTCCAATAAAGTAGTAATCTGAACTGTTTGCCTATGCAGCTGCATGTTACCAATGAAGTATGCAGGACTGAGTGTGATCTAACCCTAGCAGCTCAGAGCTGTGACATCACAAGGAGGGGGGGCATTCTGGCCTCCCTTATATTGGTGAAGCTTGGCTGAAAGGACTGACACTCTTTTCTGGACTTCTTAGAGTCACCTTTGTTTCTGGATTTCTAAGTGACACTTCTACCAAGATAGATAACAGCCCAAATAATTTTGCCAGCTGAAAAGTTGAGGTAGAATCTGCAAAATCAGTTACAAGGTGCTTTGTTTTGTAATGGTCCATTTATTTTCTAACTGTAACCTAATGTATATATGTTCTGTATTTATTTGCTATTTTTAATTTTAGTAAACCTTGTTTTTCCTTAAACCTGCCTGGGCACTTGTTCATTTTGATTGTGAATGGTGTGACACTATTGATAATTCTGACATAACTGTTAAATTGCTTTGAGTGTCACCATATGCAGCTATGCTAACAAGGATCGGTGTAATGATCCAGCAAGGTAAGAAAATACCATCATCTCAATTGAGTAGGCAGGGGGTTGTGAGCCAGGTTGGCCAGGAGGAGCTGCACAAGGGAGGGAGCTGGATGTCATTGTCCACCTAGAGACAAATGACCTGGCTAGGAATGGGATCAGAGCAGTGCAAGAGGAGTTTGTAGAGTTGGGGAAGGCCCTTAGACAAGTAGCGCATACGGTAACCTTCTCGGAGGTGCTGCCTGTCTATGGCAAGGGTGATGCTAGGGCACTCCTCACCAGGGAATTCAATGAGTGGTTGAAAAAGCTGTGTGGAGTTCAGGTTTTGGCTTCATTGGGGACTGGGGAGCCACCTGGAGGATGCAGACCTATACTGGTGCGATGGTCTGCATCTGTCCAGGGGGAATCAGGATCCTATGTGAGAGGTTTAAATGCTTCATTGGCAAGCATTTAAACCAGCCAAGGGGGGGAGGCACTGAAAAGGAGCAGGGAAATCCCAGCCTCCCCCCACAAAACATGGTAATTAGTGAGGTAAACACCAAGGCAGAGAAGTTATTAGGGAGCAGGACAGAGGTAAATGTAAAAAAAGGCAAAGGCAGTAAAGACAGGAATGGGGCTAAAAGGGATGAGGCTATCAAATAGTAGAGGGTGATGAGTACCAATGCTCATAGTCTGTGTAACAAGCTCCATGAACTAATGGCCTTGATGGAAGAGGGTTGCCTGGATATTGTGGCAGTCACAGAAACATGGTACAAAGAGAACCGTGACTGGGATGTCAACATACCAGGATACACAATCTACAGGAGGGACAGGGAGGGTAAAAGAGGAGGAGGAGCAGCTCTCTATGTAAAGGAAGGGATCAAAGCAACATAACTAAAGAGTAAACAGGGAGCAGATGAGGCACTCTGGGTCACCCTGGAGACAGGAAATGGTACCACAATCAGCATGGGGGTTGTATACAGACCCCCATCTCAGGGAGAGGGAATGGACAAGGAAATGATAGAATGCTTCCTTAGAATGGCAGAAAAAGGGGAGATATTGTTGACGGGGGACCTGAATATGCCAGATGTTAACTGGAGCACCTTTGCTGCAGGCACATCCAAGAGCAGGGTCATTCTTGATACCCTACAGGGGGCATGCCTCAGACAGCTAGTATTGGAACCCCCTCAGGAGGGAGCAATCTTAGACCTGGTACTTTCAAATGGGGATGGAGAAAGAATCTCAGATTTAGAAGTGGGGTAGCCATCTGGGAACAAGTGACCACCAAACAGTGTGGTTCACTATGAAACACAGCCATACAACCAAGCCAAAAGGCAAGAGTATTGGACTTAGGAGGCTGACTTTGGGAAATGAGAGAGTGCCTCAGAAAAGCACTAGCAAACAGGCAAGAAGGAGGGGTGGAGGAACAATGGGGAGTAATCAAAACAGCCATCACAGAGGCAACAAGCCTTTGTGTAAAGCAAATCAATAAAACACAACGAAGGAAAAAAAACGCTATGGTTCTCAAAAGAGGTGGCAGGGAAGATTAAAGAGAAAAGGATAGCATTCAGGAAATATAAGGAAACACAGAAGGAGCAGGACAGAGAATTTTATCAGTTAAAGCAGAAAGAGGCTGGGAAGGCAGTCAGAATAGCAAAGGCCCAAACCGAGGAAAGGATAGCCAATTCTGTTAAGAAGGGGGATAATACCTTTTATAAGTACATTAGGGAGTGAAGAAAGACCAAAGGAGGGATACTGAGGCTTGATAAACGGGAGGAAATGTGGGTAGAGGGTGACAGTGAAAAAGCAGGGATACTGAACAAATATTTCTGCTCCGTATTCACAAAGGAAGAGGAGGGGAAGGTACCCAAACCAAACAAGAGAAACACTATGAAGACAGGGGTCGATACCAGTCCATTTACAGAAGAAAGGGTTCTGAAAGAACTAATAAAATTGAAGGTGGACAAAGCAATGGGGCCTGACGGGATTCACCCAATAATTCTAAAAGAACTAAAGGTAGAACTAGTGACACTGCTGACTACTCTCTTTAACAAATCATGGGAGGATGGGGTGGTACCTGAGGACTGGAGGAGGGCAGATGTGATTCCTCTTCACAAAAGTGGGAGCAGGACAGAGACAGAAAACTACAGACCAGTTAGTTTGACCTCAGTGGTAGGAAAAATGATGGAATCACTTCTGAAGGAAAGAATTGTTGAGTACCTAGATGCCAGTGGGACACAGGACCCAAGGCAGCATGGATTCACAATGGGAAGGTCATGTCAGACGAATCTAATAGATTTATTTGACTGGGTGACCAAAGTAGTAGACCAGAGAGGGGCTGTGGACATGGCCTACCTAGATTTTAGCAAGGCATTTGATACAGTCCCACACAAAAGATTAATACACAAGTTAGCCAGCCTTGGAGTGGGTCCCAAGGTGGTAGCCTGGATTAAAAATTGGCTAGACAACAGGACGCAAAGGGTAGTAGTAAATGGAGTACATAGTGAAGAAAGGAGGTTTACTAGTGGGGTACCGCAGGGTTCAGTACTGGGACCAGTCCTTTTTAATGTCTTTATAAGTGACATTGCAGAGGAAGTGGAAGGAAGAGTATGTCTCTTTGCAGATGACACAAAGATCTGCAACAGGGTTGATACACAAGATGGAGTGGAAAGGATGAGAAGGGACTTGGCAAGGTTGGAGGAATGGTCAAATGCATGGCAGCTCAGATTCAATGCAAAGAAGTGCAAGGTAATGCACACGGGAAACAAAAAACCAGGGGAAGAGTACACAATGGGGGGTGAGATACTGACAACAGTAAAAATGGAAAGGGACCTGGGGGTAATTATATCAGATGACCTAAAGGTGGGCAAGCAATGTGAGAAGGCAGTAAGGAAGGCTGGGGGGATACTGGGATGCATAGGAAGAGGCATCAATAGTAGAAAACAGGACGTTGTTATCCCTCTGTACAGACAGTTGGTGAGACCCCATCTGGAGTACTGTGTGCAGTTCTGGAGACCCCATCTCTGCAAAGACATAGACAGAGTGGAGGCTGTCCAGAGGAGGGCAACCAAAATGGTGCAGGGTCTGCACCAGAAGACATCTGAAGAAAGACTAAAGGAGCTTAATATGTATACCCTTGAGGAAAGAAGGAGAGGGGACATGACAGAAACTTTCAAGTACCTCAAGGGAATCAACAAAGTCCAAGAGGGTAGCATCTTTCAGAAAAGAGATGTGCAAGAACAAGGGGCACAATTTGAAGATAGAGGGGATGGCTCAGAGGTAATGTGAGAAGTATTTTTCACAGAGAGGGTTGTGGATGCATGGAACAGCCTTCCTGAGGAGGTCGTGGAGTCAAGAACAGTGGGGAAATTCAAGAATGCATGGGACAGACATAAGGCAGTCCTAGTGGGGGGTAGGAGAAAGTAAGCTGTTGGTAAACTAGGATCTGCAGCTTATCTGTTAGGTAGGAAAATGGGCCGACTAGGTGGGCCAAGCGGTCCTTATCTGCCGTCAAATTCTATGTTTCTATGTTTCTATCGTATGCTTGCTGGGTTAAGTATTGCACTGCTTTCCAAGAAGAAAGTGTGATATTTGGACCTGTCACCTAGGTGTGTTAGCTAAAAAGGGTTCATAATTAACCCCAGGACTCAAGACTGGTAGTTTGCTCGAGCCTAAAATAAACAGGAGGGTGTCCTTGTTTGTCCCCTGTTCATGAGTCGCACTTCAAGGTTGGGCACTGTGTGAGCAAAGGGACTGACCCCTGGAATAGATTTGTGACATTACCCAGTTTACAGAACAGGATGAGAACACATGGGTAGAAATATGTACCAATAACACTAAAGTGATGATTGGTGTTGTATACAGGCCACCTAAACAGAGTCAGGAGGAACAAATTCACTTTTTGGAGCAGATAGATAAACTTGACATAGAGGAAAATTACATGTTGGATGATTTCAGTTACCGTAATACGAAATGTGAAACCCAGACAAGCTCAGCAGCACAGGAAAGGAAGGTTTTGGTCATAATATTACAGAAAATTCTTGAGCAATTGGTCAGACAACTTATGCGTCAGAATAAAATCTTAGATCTGGTGCTTTCTAACTTTAAAGAGGGAGTAGAACAAGTTGAAGTACTAGAGCTGTTTGTTAACAGTTATAATAATATGATCAAAACTACCATAAAATCTGAATATAAATTATATGGAAGGATTACAAAACTGAAATATTACGATAAAGCAAACTACAAATGTATGGGAGGGAACCTATTGTCTTGGGTCTGGAAACAAGGCCTACATGGAGAGAATCTTGATACAATGTAGAATAACATAAGGAATAAGATTGAATACTGTATCAGGGAATACGTACCAGAAATTAGCAAATATAATTTGTATAGAAGAATCCCTAAATGGTATACTAATAAAATTAGGAAAAATATAAGGAAAAAAAGGAAAGCATATAAGAGATACAAACAACACCCAATATCTGAGAAATGGGATATTCACAAAAAACTAACACGAGACAGTAAAAAAGAAATAAAGAAAAAACAGATAATGAAATTAAAATGGCTACAGCAACATTGGGCAACAAAAAGCATTTATTCAATTACATTGGGAGTCTCAAGGGAGGACAAAACACAGTGGGACAAATTAAAGAAGGGGACACCATAATACTAATGAAAAGCAAATGGCAGATACTTTTAATAAGTATTTTGCTAGAAACTTTAAAACAAAAGGGCATATGTATGACTCATTAGACACTAGACAGGAGAAACCAGAAAAGGTCATATCTATATCCACTGATGAGGTTTATCAAAAATTAAAACAGTTGAAAGTAAATAAATCCCTGGGTCCCAATGATGTGCACCCTAGGCTTTTGAGAGAGCTGGCCAGAGGATTAGCACGGCCAATCAGCAAACTATTTAACAAATCACTTATAGGAGGTAGAACAACAGCAGATTGGAGAAAGGCTAATGTAATACCAATTCATAAAAAAGAGGACAGGAGCAACATTACACATTTCAGGCCAATTCGTCTGACCTCTGTGATAGGTAAAATAATGGATGGATTCATCAGGGACATTATCCAACAACACATACTGGAGAGGGGCCTAACAAACATCACACAACATGAATTTAATCAGGGAAGCTCATGTTTGATGAATTTATTGCATTTCTTTGAGACAGTGAGAAGTTTATTGGACAAGAAACTACCAGGGAATGTTGTCTTTCCAAATTATTCAAAGGCATTCAATTAAGTCCCTTATCAAGAACTAATTAAGCAATTAATACAACAGGAGTTCCATCCCTGCATTGTATCCTGGGTGCAGTCATGGCTGGATGACAGACACCAGAGAGTATCTATTAGGGGTCATAGTTCTGACTCGATAGATGCCATGAGTGGTATGCCACAAGGGTCTGTGTTGGGGCAAGTATTAGTTAACATCCTAATTTTATCCATGCAGACCTCGGAAAAGACATGGATATGTAAATATGCAGATGATGGTAAGGTCAGGACTATAATTAATAATGCAGTGGCAGCTATAGATTTCCAACAAAAATTGGACAACCAAGCATGTGGGTAAATAATCATGGCCTGGACTTTAATATAGAAAAATATAAAGTAATATACTTAGGACATAACAATATCAAGACTCAATACACCTTATTTAATACACCATTAGCAACAACGGTATTGGAAAAGGATTTGGGGGTATACATTGCCAACAACCTAACATTTGATAATCACGCCAGAGAGATGGTTAAGAGAGGAAATAAAATACTGAGATGTATACTAAGAAATGTCACAAGTAGGAAAAAAAGAGGTATTAATTCCACTTTACACAGCACTGGTCAGACCACACCTGGAATATTGTGTGCCTGTTGTTTCAATGTACAATATAGGTAGTATAAATCTAATGGAAAGGGTGCAGAGGAAAATGATTAAATTCATGGATTAAAAAATGTGTCATATAAAGAAAGACTACAAACATTTGGCCTATATTCAGTAACATACAGAAAGCTAAGGGGGGACTTATGCTACGTGTACAAGGCACGTAAGAATTAACATTTATGGACAACATCCGGTTTGTGCAAAAATGAGAATAGCAAAGAAGCAAGATCCCATGGGATGCAACTAAGGGGTGAAATATGCAAAACCAATAAAAGAGGCCAGTGGTTCAGTCAAAGGGTGGTTGGAACCTGGAATTCACTACCAGAGAGAGTGATTTACAGTAAAACATTGAATCAATTTAAAAAAGAGCTAGACAACTATATGGGTACTTATAGGGTAACGCATTTCCACTGATATGTGGCAAGTTGCCAAAGGGCTAACGCCCAAAGACTTGAAACATACCATGAAACTATGCAACCATCCTCACTCTGGAAGATGGCACATCTTGTCCTCCTCTTCAGATCTGGTAACAATACCTCCATAAGTTATCACAGGCCTATCTCAATACAGTGCACCCTCTGTTATCCACTGACTTGGGTGCATCAACTTTTTGTTGGTTAACAGAGGGTGGCAGATAATAGAGGATTTGTTATGTTGCATTGGTAAAATTATGGGAAAGTTAACACAGGACTACATTTAGCTATTAACTATTCAGTTTCTTCGTTTGTGTAGTTTAGTAACAGAAATACTTTAAAACCACAGCATGACTATTAAAATCTGCTTCAGTTCATTTCTCACTTATTATTAATCAACTTTAAAGTAATGAGTGATGGACATGTTTTTTATTTTTTTTTATCATGATTAATTTCATTTAAGCATCCAGGTCCTCCTCTCTCATTAGCCTGCAGTGGTGGGCAGGGAATATACAGAGCCAGGAGATTGGGAAGCTAGAGTGAGAGGGAGTTTGTATGAGGAGGCTGAGGCAAAGCTCACTACCTGCATGGCATACACAATATACCTCTTAACATTTTGTCACTAAAATGTTGGGCAGTGCTACTCAAAATGTAGGAAAATGGGGGCCACTGCCCTTAAGAATGTTGGGCACATCAAAACACATGGAGACATAAACTCAAAACACTGAACTAGTGACTTAACAGCATTCCACCCCTGATTACAATTTGGACATTAGCTGGAAATTCTAACTATGAGTGGCAATGACCCACATTGAGTCTTTTGTGGGGTCCCTTCATATACCATTGTTACAGCAATGCTGTAACAGTGAATCTTCTACAGTGACACAAGAGCAGCCACTACACTTGCAGTGAGCTGTATTCGGCACTGACAACATGTTGCAGTGACTTGCATGTGTGGGCAGCAGCACTGGCCATTTATCCACTGTTTGTGTGACATGGAGTTAGACATATTAAATAGGGGTGGTGCTGCCCACATGGGGGGGGTGTGAGGGTGCACAGCCCCCCCCCCGGGCATTGATACTGAGTTGGCGTTGGTGTGTTTTCTGGTCAGTGTCAGGATGTGGTGGCGTCAAGGATGTCAGCAGCATTGTTTTGCTGTAGGGGATGTCGGTGAACTTTCTGTTGCTGTGGCTTGGTGGAACCGAGTCCCTTCCTTTCACTGCCAGGTGACACGTAATTTCAACTCTTAAAGGGACACCGTTAACCTGTTTTTCATCATATTTATTTCTAGTTAAAAACCTACATTTTATGATTGCTTACCTTCTCTAAAATTCATTGATGATGCTATTTGTTTTGTCTGTTTCCTTGTTTAGTAGAACTGAAATGCATGGCAATGTATATTTATAAACAACCTTGCTTTGTTTACAATCCTGGATCTGTTTTTACTACATACTTCCAGAGCATTAGAAACACCCCCAAATAATGCAGTCACTCATGAAGCAATAGCCTCCCAAACTCCCACTGCATCATAAGTGGCTATACTGTGTTGTGGGTGTTACCAAGTCCAGGAAACATGCAGTGGGAGCTGATCATGGAATGTAAACAAACCTGTTTTTCTGTGGTAACACCAGTATAGTGGACAACCTGTTTTTCACTTTTTTTGAAGAAAAAAAGAATCCAAATCAAACTACCGGCCACATCAGCAGTATTTACAGAATGTTGGCAATCATAAAAAATTTTTTTTAAACTAGGAACGCTTTGAGACTTAAGGGGGTTGACAGTGTCCCTTTAAAGATCTGTTAATCTTACCTGGCCATCTTAAACAATGAAGAAGATTAGCCTGAGGACTACAGCCTGCTAAACTAGGGACTTTTTAACTTTAATGAAGGCTTTGGAAGACCTGTACTGGTCAAAATGTACAAGTAGATGGTTAGCTGCACTGGTCCAGGCCCCTGACAAGAAAAACAATGTTAAAATCCACCTTTGTCTCCAATATGAAATCTTTCTTTTTTTAGCCCTGACAGTTTCAATAATCTCTTTATAAATGATGTTGTTGAAAACCTCAACTCCATTCTCAAAGGTAACATAGTCCTAAGCAGTGCACTGTAAAATATTTCTAATTAAGACATTTATAACAACTAAAAAATCTCTGCCATAATGCCCTGTGTCAGTGCCATTGATCTGACAGATAATAGAGAGAGAGAATAACATGAGAAGGATATGGCCTCTATGCCAGAAAGTGCTAAATGATGGCAGAAAGAGAAGGTGTCAGATAACAGAAGGAATTTCCACAGAGAACAGTACAGAAGGTCAGGCTGGTGGATAATGAGGGTGGTGGATAATAGAAGAGTGGATACTAGAGTGTGCATTGTACTCCCTCTTCTAGCTAGATTATTAGAAAAAATTGTCAATGGCCAGCTTCATGAGTATCTCATTCATAATAACATCATCTCCTCAACTCAATCTGGTTTTAGGGCTCTGCATAGTGCCTTAACTGCATTAGTTAACGTCATGAATGACTGGTATCTACCCTGGACCAAAGTTCATACATGTAGTCGTTTTCCTCAGTCATAGCAAGGCCTTTGACAGAGTAGACCACCAGATTTTGCATCAGAAACTCTCTGGTATTGGCATTGGCCCACTTCACTCTGACTTGGTTCAGAAACTACCTGACTGGCAGGCAGGCAGCAGCAACTTAAATTTCATGAGCTTCTATCTTCTTGTTCCCAGATACTTAAAGGAGTCCCCCAAGGATCTGTCATAGGCCATCTCCTTTTATGATCTACACTAATGATCTGGGGACTAATATAGGTAATGTCAACCTTCATTGGTATGCTGATGATACAGTTCTTTATGGTGATAGACCCTCTCTGACCTGTGAACTCCTTGCTGTGTCCCTTGTTTTTATTCATTGCTCATTTCAGCCTCTCTATTTTATGTGCTGTATTTCACCATTGTATATTGTATATCTTGCATAGTTGTTGCTTACAATTAATATATTCTATTAGGTAAAAATCTACTCTATTATGCTGTTGTTTTATGTATTGTTACCTGTCTTCATCAGTATCTCCCTGCAAATGAGCACTGCTCATTTGAGCTTTTCCTGGTAAAACAAATACAGTTTCAAGTAGTATTACAGTAACACCTCACTATAACGAACCTCGTTGTACCAAACTATCGGCTATAACAAACATTCATCATGGCTGCCAACAATCTCAGCCCCAGATCCATAACAACAGATATAGTCTGAATAACAATGCAGTAACTGCATTCAACATACTGTATCTTGAATGTAGTATGGCTGTGATACTGTATCTTAATGCAGTAAATCAGTGTGCACTTCAGTTTCATTTAAATGAAATAGAAATAAAAATAAAAACGTGTTTAACCTGTAACCAAATCTGTTTCTATGTCCAGGCTGTCTCACTGTCAATCTTCACTCACTTGTTGTCTCGTCATGTTTGCGCCGCTGTGAGGGGGATGGGATGTGTTGCCTAGAGACAATCAACCATGTCAAAAAGGGCGTGACTTGTGAACCTTTTTTTTAGGGTAAACAATGAAGCGGTCTTGTTATTCTGCGGCGCAAAAGCTGACCATTCTTCATAGAATGAAAGGAGGCAAGAGTCTTGTCAAGATCAGCAAGGGGACTGGGTTCTCCAAAAACACCATTTCTACGTGGCGCAACCAAGAAGGTGCACTCCATGACTTTGTATAGGAGTGTTCAGAGGGTGAGAATCCGGAGAGAAAAAACTTCACCACATGGATGAGGGGGGGTGGACAAAGCCACTCAGCTGTGATTCCAGCAGCAGAGGGCTACTGGGGTCCCTGTGTCTGGTGCCGTACTCCAGGAAAAAGCCAAGCACTTTGCCAGGAACATACATCGCACAGGATTTAAATCCACTGCTTCCACTGGCTGGCTCTGCCACTTCCAAAAGCAGCATGGAATCAGACGAGTGTCACTGCAGTCTCCCTCCCCTATCCCCACCCTTCCACTGAGCACCCACCTCCCCACACCCTCCTTACCTTGTACTTACCTCCGGAGGTCAGCGCTGTCAACTTTTCTGGACCAGGACACATCTGTACTCTTCTAAGCCGAACGACAAACTGAAGAATCAAAGGTAAGCATGCTATAATGCCATTCAATTGGGTTTTCAACTTATGCTGATATCTCAGCCATTTTTTAGAATTTTTTCCCCAAATTTTCAATATGGGGTTCTTGGGACCCCAGCATAAGAAAACTGTCACTATCATTTTGTTACTCAGTCCCGGAAGGTGATTACGCAGTCATGAACAGAATCACCTTTTGGGACTGAGTCTAAATAAGTCTCACTATTCATGTGGTGGGTCCCAAAAAGCCCATAGTAAATGTGGTGAAAAATTCAAAAAAAATTACTGATGCTATTTAGTATGCATTGCTAAGTTTCTACGCATGCTCCTGACTTTGCCAATTTTTAATATTTTCACTCCACATTTTCAGAATTGCCATTTTTGTACACCTCCTTCAAAACAGTACAGCTGTCATTTTTCTCAACCTCCCCAAAAGATGCTTCCTCACCTGTGGTGCAGAACAGTGCGTTTGCGCTTCGAAATCACCTTTTGGGAAAAGTGAACAAAATGACACTGGCACTCTTCATGAGGAGGGTCTAGAAAAAGCCATGTTGAAAATGTGGTACAACACCTCCAAAAAATGGCCGTTACACCTGGGCATTGAATAATTTCTATGCACATGTGTAACTTTTCTCATTTGGTAGCTCTTCACAGCCCTATTGGCTCTGACTAGAATTTGTTTATAGTGCAATGTCTGAATGGAGTACAAGGGGTGAGAATGGTGCAGAAATGGACACAAGTCCCTTTACACGAGAAAGGGTCCTGAAGGAACTGGAAGTAATAAGAGTTGATAAAGCAATGGGGCCAGATGGGGTGCACCCCAGGATCCTTAGGGTGGCTGAACCTCTTGCTATCCTGTTTAGCCGATCACTAGAAACAGGAGAGGTACCCAAAGACTGGAGGATAGCAGATGTAGTCCCCTTATACAAAAGTGGGAACAAAGAGGAAGCGGGGAACTACAGACCAGTCAGCCTCACCTCGGTAGTGGGGAAGATCATGGAAGCACTACTGAAGGAGAGATTGGTGGAACATCTGGTTGTCAATGGACTACAGGACCCAAAGGCAGCATGGTTTCACCAGGGAAGGTCATGTCAGACCAACCTCATTGAATTTTTTGACTGGGTGACTAGGGAGGTGGATCAGGGGAGGGCAGTGGACATAGCCTATCTGGACTTCAGCAAGGCCTTTAACACTGTGCCACATAGAAGACTATTGCACAAACTGGGGAATATGGGTGTGGGCAGGACAGTAGTGCGGTGGGTAGGTAACTGGCTGGGCAGCAGGACACAGAGGGTGGTGGTAAATGGCTGTCACTCCACAGAGGGAAGAGTGACCAGTGGGGTACCACAGGATCAGTGCTGGGACCGGTACTATTCAATATCTTCATCAGTGACATTGCAGCAGCACCTAGAAGCAGAATTTCACTGTTCGCTGATGACACAAAGCTCTGTAACAGAGTAGACACACCAGAGGGTGTAGACAGAATGAGAAGGACCTGCAGAAACTTGAAGAATGGTCAGGGGTTTGGCAGTTGAAATTCAATGCAAGGAAGTGCAAGATAATGCATATGGGGCACAAAAACCCTGGCACAATATATCAGTTGGGGGGTGAGGATAAGGCATGCACCAAGCAGGAAAGGGATCTTGGAGTTATCATCTCTGATGACCTCAAGGCAGGGAAACAGTGTGAAAAGGCAGCAGGTAAAGCAAATAGGATGCTGGGATGCATAGGCAGGGGCATCACCAGCAGGAAAAGGGAGGTCATAATTCCACTATACAAGACACTAGTGAGGCCGCACCTGGAGTACACTGTGCAGTTCTGGAGACCTTACCTACGTAAGGACATAGACAGGGTAGAGAAGGTTCAGAGGAGGGCAACAAAGATGGTGCATGGATTGCATCACAAGTCCTATGAGGACAGGTTGAAGGCACTGAACATGTACTCCCTTGAGGAGAGGAGGGAGAGAGGGGATATGATAGAGACATACAAGTATCTTACAGGGAGGAACAGGGTGCAGGAATGCACTATTTTTAAGCGAAAAGATGTTCCAGGACTAGAGGGCATGGGATGAAGTTGGAGGGAGGACGATTCAGAGGAAACGTGAGGAAGAATTTCTTCACAGAACGGGTGGTGGACAAGTGGAACACCCTGCCAGAGGAAGTGGTGGGGGCTGAAACAATCACGGGATTTAAGAATGCATGGGATAGACATAAAGGAATTCTGGAGGTCAGGGGTAAGGGGCAACAGACTTCCTGGAAAACATAAACTGAACTTACAAACTTAAATGGGCAGACTGGGTGGGCCATAGGCCCTTATCTGCTGACACTGTCTATGTATCTATGTATGTATCTATGTGTTCATGAAATTAAAGAGTAAGCAGCACCAAAAAAGAGCAGACAGAAAATGTTATTAGTTTTTGAAACAGTCAGCTTTTACTTTTTATTTCTGATGTATTTTCTTTTTCCTTTTTGACAACTAAAATATTTTAAATTTAATAATATAAGGTGTGATATGTAGGACATTACTTTACCTGACAGCTGACATACAGTAGCTAATTCTATGCCCCTTCACACTTAATCGACATTATGCCCTCACTCATTATAACATCACTAGCGAGCAAGGTGATTGATTGGCTCTTCTCAGTCAGCCATGATGTCACAGTCAGCTAGGTCACAACGCTAATAAGGTATGAAGCAAATGAAGGGGACTAACACTGGATATGTCAGCTTCCAGACAGAGTACTCTTTTACACATTGCACCTAGTATTGTAAGATAAAACATCTAAATAACAAAAGGGAAAGAAAAATAACTACAGATGTAAAAAGTAACCTTTGACTACTTTCGAAAACTAATAGTAATTTCAGGTGGTGTACTAATGACTACCCTCCATATAACCAAGAAACGTCACTTCAGGCTAGCATTGCTATTATTCAAATTATTTTATTAAAATAATTCATCATTAATTTGAAGCAGGATTCAAATACAAAAACATTCAAATGCTTCTTAAAACACAATGCACAGGTTCACATACCATGTCAGTGATAGCAGCCAAGTGCTTTGAGGCCACAAAGACCACTTTGTCGAGGCGTGGCATTATTATGAGGTGCACAATTATATAGTGTTTTAATTACCAAGTATTTGCAATTGTCAAATTACTTCATTAGTGTCCTCCAATCATTATATAGATCCCCACTGGTGTGTTCATCCCATCAATTATACTTGGTAATCTATGACAGCAATAAAGTGCATGAAACATAGATTCAGTTTTATATACCTTCAGCGTTAACTAAAGTGCACAACAACCACCATATTATGTTAATGTTTATAAATAATAATGTATGGACTCTTTCCAAAATTCCAAGAAAAATGAGGTGAAGTATGTGACAGGAAGCTCTCCATAGAACACCCCAATGCAGTTTTAATATTTAAAGGGGAATTCCCTAATTCTGACATCAGGGTGCACTGGCTTCCACCACATTATTAAGTTCATGGAAACTAGCATTTTTCAAAGCATCTACCTTAAAAAACATGTTTATCTCACAGTTTAATATTTTTTTCTTTTTCAAAAAAATAAATAAAATTAAAATTTGGTACCTTCAGCCCTCTCTGATCTACTCATTACCTATTATTCTTGTAGTTTTATCCTCACTTTCTTGGAGGCTATATTTCCTATATACTGTATTCCAAATTCACAAAAAGGGTTTCCTATCCATAACATCATTGAATCCTGTGAGATTTAAAGTTTTAAGGCAAAAAAAAAATCGTTTTGATTCTTTTTGATCTAACATCCTTCCCCATCCCCTCGCCTTACCAGTGGGGGCACATAATCAATACCCATATAAGAGATACAAGAGGTATTATGATCTCTTGGTTCTTCTGGTTCCGTGTTATAACGGCGATCACTGAAATTTGATCATCATTATGGCGAGTGTACATCACCGAAATTCAATTTCAGCATTGTACACCCCCGGCGACAAACATATCTTGAAGAGGAATTACTTTCTCTGTAATGGGCAATATTATCTTCAGATTAAGAGCACTGCGACGGGCTCCTCTATGGCCCCCTCCTATGCTAAACGTTTTATGGGTTGGTGGGAGGACGGGGCCATATACGACCCTGATCACAGCCCTTTGTGAAAAATATAGTCCTATATTCCCACTTTATAGATGATCTGTTCATGGTATGGGATGGTACAGATGTAGAAATGGAAAAATTCCTTACATAGGTTAATCAAAATTAAATGGGAATCTGATTTACTTCAAAAGCGATATACATATAATAAAATTCCTGGATCTCCATCTCATAGGTGTAACTGGAGAAACTGTCACCACAGAAGGATTTAGAAAAAGTACAGCGGGGAATAACACACTTTACCCATGAAGTGCTCACCCTAAGCACCTTGTTGAAAGTTTACTGTATTCTCAACTGAGTAGGCTCAAACGGAATCACACTAGGGAAACTGATTATGAGGTTGCCTGTCAGGAATTATTTCAGAGACTATGTGTGAGAGAGTACTCAGAGCAAGTTCTGAGTCTTGCCCTAGATCAAGTCAAACAGGTAGACAGAAAAGATTTATTGGAATACAGAAAAAAAGAGAGTGAAGGAAAATTGTCTTTTGTAACAACTATTCTGCTGTATCTATGGACATACATTCAGTTATTAAACAGAACTGGCATCTATTGGGTACAGATGGAGATTTAAAAGAAGTGAGTGACAAGGGGCCACTTACATCCTTTAGATGGGGGAAAACTTGTAGGACTTACTAGTCCATAATAAGTATAGGGAACCCATGCCTACAGGAAATTGGTTACCACCCAAACCACGTGGATTTTTCCTATGTCATAACTGTATTACAAGTATAAATGCAAAACAGTCAGTGTTTTTATTAATCCCAGTAATATAGGCATGACACTGGTTAATATACAACATTTCATAATGTGTAACACCACATACATGGTACTGTATATGCCATTTGGTGTTCATGTGACCATGTCTATATCGGGCAGACTACATGTAAGCTCAAAGAGAGGATGCAAGAAAATTTTAGAGCACTCCAACAAAAAAGCTTACAGCCCCCAATATCTAAATATTTGGATCAATGGAAGAACCAAGAGATCATAATATCTTTTATATTGGTATTGATTATGTGCCCCCACTGGTAAGGGAAGGGATAGGGAAAGAATGTTGGATCAATAGGAATCAAAATAGATTATTTGCCTTAAAACTTTGAAGCCCACAGGATTCAGTAATGTTATGGATTGGAAACCCTTTTTGTGAATTCAGTATACAGTAAATAGGAAATATAGCCTCCAAGAAGGTGAGGCATAAAACTACAAGAATAGTGGGTAATGACTAGATCAGGGAGGGCTGGAGGTACTGAATTGTTATTTTATTTATTTTTTTGAAAAAGAAAAAAATATTAAACTGTGAGATAAACATGTTTTTTAAGGTAGATGCTTTGAAAAATACTAGTTTCCATGAACTTAATAATGTGGTGGGAGCCAGTACACTCTGATGTCAGAATTAGGGAATTCCCCTTTAAATATTAAAACTGCATTTGGGTGTTCTACGGAGAGCTTCCTATCACAAACTTCACCTCATTTTTTCTTGGAAAATGAATGAGTTCATCCATTATTATTTATAAACATTAACCTAATATGGTTGTTGTATTGTACTTTAATTAACACTGAAGGTACATAAAACTGAATGTATGTTTTATGCACTTTAATGCTGTCACAGATTACCAAGTATAACTGATGGGATGAACACACCAGTGGGGATCTATATAATGAGTGGAGGACACCAATGAAGTAATGGGACAATTACAAACACTTGGTAATTAAAACACTATATAAATGTACACCTCACAGTAATGCCACACCCCTGACAAGAGGTCTTGGTGGCCTCAAAACACTGGGCTGCTATCACTGACATGGTATGTGAACCTGTACGTTGTGTTTTAAGAAGTATTTGAATGTTTTTGTATTTGAATCCTGCTTCAAATTAATGATGAATTATTTAATAAAATAATTTGAATAATAACAACACTAGCCTGGAGTGCAGTTTCTTGGTTACATTATATGGAGTATATTTCTATTTTATTGCACCTGACCTTAACTGAGTGCACCCTGTTCTTTTTTTTATGTGTACTAATGAATGCCTAGTCTTGCTTGTTAACTTTTATTGTTTATCCTCCACCAGAATGGATCAAGTGTGTTCAGATTCAGAATTGCAACAAGGGATTGAAATCAAGATATATTTTGCCCTTACCTCTTTCATCCGGCTTTTAATGCACAGTATTTTATTTATATTAGTATTTTCCACTGCACTTTGTTAGCACTTTTTACAATCCTGGAGGCCCTGTTATTGTATCAAGCATGTGTCTTTAAGGGGCTGACATTTAAATAAGTTAATTACAGAGTGCTTCCACCTTTGATAAACATCTGTGTTTCAGCACAAAATGTTATTCAGGTATCTTTTATTCAAGCTCTGTTTTGCACAGCTTGTGCGCACTTTGTAATCACCTTTAATAAACCTTCTGCCTGCTTTTCAGCTTTGGTGTTTGGAACCATTTGATTCAAGAGTGGCAAGTGCCCATATTGTCTTTGTTTTCCAGCTTCTACACCTGCTCTGCCCAAGCAGCTGCAGTCCAAACACATGCCACAAACTCAGGTGTGTGTGTGTATGTGTGATGGGGCCCATTTCCAGTTAAACTAATGATTACATCAGATGAAATGCTGTGTTGCAAACAAGAAATTCACAAGCCAGCAACTGACCTTCATGGTTGTTGTTATGTTGACCTGGACCATGGACCTGGACAAAGGAGTATAACAGGAGTTTCAATATTGCTTGGGGATATTTCAGTTTTTTACTGCAGTACAAGTTTGCTCAGTAATCACAGGAAGAGAGACAGGGGCTTTGAGACTGGAGTTGATCAGAACAGGGCTGCCAAGAGCGAACCCCAGCTCCAGGAGTGGCCTCAGTACTCCAGTCCTGGCTAGTGGAGTCTAAGCTGCTTTGTGGAGGTAATATTTACATGCAATTCAGATTTAGAGAAAGCAGCCTTACCAGCTGTCTTACACGTGAGCACACACTTCCATCTGACTCAAGAGTAGCACTGACATAGCAAATTTTAGGAATATGACAAGATCATTAAGTGCAACAAGTTAGTCTTGCTCATCTCCATATTGTTGTTTTCTTCTCATATTCTATCATCTCCCTAGAAACAGATTTATGATTGTTGGAGGGGCCAGGGCTTATTTGTGGCAGTGGCAGCAGTAGGATTACGCTGGGCTGCAGTTGCAGCCAGCCCCGCTAGCGTGATCATGCTTAAGTGAATGTGCCTTTGGGCACTGTAAACTCCCAGCCCATATGGAGCTTAGGCTGTGTCTTACTCCACATGGGTGGGAGAACAGGAGCAAAAGGGAGTCAGCTGGAAGTGGATGAGGCAGAAGAGTAAAGTGCCTCCTCCCACCATCCCGAATCACAACTCCAGCAGCAATATTTTCAATTTATTTATGTGCTACAGGGCTTAAAGAGGCAGCTGGGGGTGGAAGGGGCTGGAGCAGGAGCAGGAGCTGCTTTTAAAGAGGCAGCCAGGAGTAGAAGGGGTTGGAGGAGGAGCAGCAAGCAGCTGCTTTAGAGTGAAGCCGCTCTGGTGGCAGTGCAAGGCAGGGAGGGGGAGAAGAAGAATTCGCAGGGTGGCAGGAGCTGTCAATAAGTGCAGCCACACCACAGCAAATGTAAAAGCCTCAGTGGTGGGGGGGGTTCAGAGTAAGGAAGCAGCAGAGTGCCAGGTACCGAGAGAGAGAGAGAGAGAGTGAGAGAGAGAGAGAGAGAGAGAGAAGCAAGTGAACATTTGAGCATCCCACTCATGAACATAGGGGTGTCGGGCTGGTGGTATGTGTTTTATTTTTGTGTGCAGGAGTGTGAGAGCGAGAACAGTAGTAGAAGTAATAAAGCCACTCAGCTGCTTACTGACTGGCTTACACTTTATGTAAATGAAAGGACTGAAGCACTCTCATTGGAGCACTTCATTCATTTCAAGTACACAAAGTTTACGCCCCTGAAACTGCGAACCACTGTCATACCCTGCTTGCATGGTCATTGGTCTGTCAGTGACAAGCCCAATGTAGACTGATCTGTATTGGGCTAGTCCATGTCACACATCTAAAAGGCAGTTCTCTGAAGCAAAGCAAAATGTTTCTTATGCGTGCGCAAGGAAACAAAAACAGGTAGCAAGAACACTTAGACCTAGAAAGTCAATGATTAAGGAAAAGGCTTTGTCTACTACCACAAGACATGGCACTCCATGATATGCCACTCTTGCATATTGGACACCTTCATCAGAAAGCAGTACCTCTGATGAAGAAGACATTATAAATGTACAAGAACAAGATCACAATCGTGATGTATCACAGTTAAGCTCTTCCAAAGGTGACGGATCAGAATGTGATACTGTTGAGCTAAATGATGACACCTGGTTTCCCCTACCCAAAAATTCAATGTTTTGGTGAATGTGCTCATGTAACTGTAGTTTACTTTTTGGCTTTTCTCTGTTCCCACCCTTGGTAGGTAAGTTGGGTAGTGTGTAGGGAATAAAAAGCCGAGCACCAAGGGTAAGTAGAGCACCAGAGTAGGAGGAGGCAGGGGTGGATGGTGGGTGTTTCACAACATGCTAAGCAGGGAACTGCCATGGGAGGTTGGCCTTTATTAGGGATATGGGAGGACCTATTCCCCCACATTGAACCTCAGGCTTTAGCCCTCCCATTCAATAGGTTGGTGAATAGAGTATAGGGTTAGTAGTGCTTATGTAACTGTAGTTTACTTTTTGGCTTTTCTCTATTCCCACCCTTGGTAGGTAAGCCAGGTCATGAGTAGGAAATAGAACACCCAAAAAGATTACCTCCTCCAACTCATGGAGAGTATAACCAGTAGTACCCAAGAGAGGAAAAACACCAGATGGAGGAAATGTCTGAGGACCCATGGCTACTGACTCACCCATCCTCAGGACAAACTAAGAGGAGATGATCCTAGGTTCTTACAACCATATTCTAATTTCTAAGTAGGGTGAACTATTTGTGGAGATGAATTCCATCTTCAGAGTCTGTTAAATGGTGAATTTTTGAAGGTCGATTCTGAGGCTGAAGAGGCAGGTCCATTCTGTAGGAATGTTAAGATCCAGAACATGGATTACGTCCAGCTGGAAAACTGGGTGAATGTGGTCCAGGATTCTAATCCGGTATTGGTTGATATTCAGTGGGGTTGCAGACTCAATGTGAGCATAAAGAGTCTGAGTTGATTAAGTGAGCTGCCAGACTCTAAACTGTGGGACGTATGATGGGTTATGAAATTATTTAAGTAATCTATCAGACTTTGTAGAGGGTTTGACATCCGGATTAGGGTCTCAAGGCTTGGATCTCAGCAATATGTGATATGTCACTATGAAGGCATCTATGGAGATGATGAAGGATTCAGACAAAAACTTTAGGTACCTGGTAGGAGGGGTTAACATTTAAGATTTTTGACCAATGAAGGAAGAGTGGTATGTGCTGTAGAGATGGTAACTGGATATCGATAGGAATAATTAGAAAGTTCAGTGCAATACGTTTGAGGGTTTAATAGAGTTATTGTTGCTGTAATGAGATTTGCATAGGCTCATATTTAGGAAGGACTGCTAGTGCAAAATGGTGGATATGAGTATTGCTGTGGCTTAATTGCCCATGGCAGGAGCTTAAGTGGCCATGGAGGCTTTGCATTGCTGAAGCATCCAATGTCTGAATGCTGTGCAGAGCCCAAGAATGGGTCTTTGAATAAGTCTATAAACTGATGTGGCAAAGGGACTTTGAGAGCACTTGTAGAATGCAGTGGGTGCCAGGCATGCTTAGTCTGATGCAGGACTTTTGTGGGGCATAACTGGAATAGTGAGACAGCTAGGTCAGTTGCGGATGTGCAGATTGAGGAATCAATAGAAGCCTGCTCTCTGTGATGGTATTCACTGGAGGGAGTATGGGAGGTAAATCCCAATGGATGAGGTAGAAGGACTGCTGGATGGGTAGTTGGCATGATTTAGGGCAATATGATGAAGAGATGTAGACAACTTTATGAATCGTGGTGATGTCCAGGGGCCAGGGGAATGGTGGCTCGGATAGAGTAACTTTAGCGATTCAGCTAGGCACTAGCTATCCAATGATATGTGTTCAGGGATGGTAGCTGGAGAAGGTCTTAGGAACATCCAATGTCTACTCTGGGAATACAAGGCTAATAACATGGTCAAACAGAGTCAATGCTTTTAGAAGGAAACTATGAGGAGAAGGTATAATGGATGATGTCAGTACTGTGATGAGGTATCCTGTGGTTCCTGTTATCCTTAACAGTTATGGTCATTATGGAGTTGGTACATCTCAGAATGAATTAGAATCACACTTTTTCAGATAAGAAGATAGGACTGAAGAAGACTTCCACTAAATCTTGTATCCTATGATGACATGGGAACTAGTGATGCCCATACTGCTTGAATTAACAGAATATATAACAAAGCATCCTGCAGAGTTGGTTAAAAGATGAGATGTTCTATACTCCAGTTGAATGGGGTTCCAGAGGTGGGTCCTGTGGAGGTTATTGGGAAGTACTGGTGATTCTAAAGTGACTTAAGAGTCTATAGGGCATGCTGTTCAAGGGATGTTGCTAAAAGAAGGTTTCCTCAGGTGAGAAGAATAGATAGTCTACCGAGCATTGGAAGGGAGCTGTTGTGATGGCCAAGGTAGGAGTCTGAGACAGAGGAACAGGTAGGAATAGTTGATCAGGCAGGGATGCATGACATTGATAGTTGTAGGAATGCCCCAAAACAGACACAGTGCACAAGCCCCTAGCCACCAGGGTGCCAAGGAGGAAAGCAGCAGTCCAGGGATGGAGGGACAAGACCAAACAGAAGTTCACTGACAGAAGAATGGAGCTAGATAAGAAGACAGCAGAGGCCAATCAGTACAGACATCAACCATTGCAGGGAAGGTACAGGACTTGTCAAGTACCACAGCAAACCACAATAGAATGATAGAAAGCTGAATCAGGCCTCGGTGGGAGAGCCATGTCAAACCAGGAAACAAATCCACGTACACTATGCTGCGAAGTGGAGGAGTGAGGGTTCCACTTCTGAAGGAGATGGTGAACTGGAATTGCAGACAGGGAAAGCACTGGAATCATTGTTGGAAGACTACTGGATAGGATAAGGGATGTATCAGGGGAAAACTTGTAGAAGGCTTCAGGCACACATCCTTGAAGAGGAGCTAATGGCACATATCCAGGAGGAAGCAAGGAGAATGTGGGCAGATGTGTCCAATAGGAAGGCAGTAGGGAAAAAGAGGCATCTAGCATAGCAATGAGGGAGGAGATGGCAGCACAGAACCGAAGGACTGAAGATTGAATAACGTTGAGCCAGAAGGCAAGCCACAACAACAATGCACAGGAGCACAGAAAGAGGTGGATGACAAGCAGCAAGGAAGTTCAGAAGTCTGTCAGACAGAGTGGATTTGGAGACAGAACAAGCTGTTGGGGTCCAAATCCAGAACATGAAGAGGCCAGGACAGGGACAAGTAGATTGAGTCCATGGAAGTGCAGGATGTAGTCTGGCAAGGTAGGATATTGAAGGCACATGGGGTACAGTGGTCCCGTTCCAAAAAGAAATGTGGCAACCGGGTATCAGATATAGAATGCAGTTGGTGGAAACAATAAATTGAAGGCAAATAGGGTATGGTGGTCCTGTTCTGGAAGGGAACGCATCAACCAGTTATCAGGTATAGAATTCAGTTAGTTGAAACAGTAGCTTGAAGACATGGGCTCCCATTTATGGTAGTCGGGGTGAGCTAACTTTCACTCTATGCCAAGTCAGGCAGAGTTTAGAGACAAAGACTTTGGAAAGTTGACTGGGAGTATAACTGGTGGAGACTGAAGGTGGAGGAAATAGGCTCTCATCTCTGGTAGATAGGGAAAGCCTACCTGCACTGCTATGCCTCAGTAGGCAGTTAAGGAAGAGACTGTTGGACTGCTGATATGTGCTGAGAGAAGAAAGGGGAGCTGACAGTTGAGAAGTAGGAGGTAGACAAAAGAAAGAAAGAAGGATGAAGGGGATGGTAGTAAGAAGTTAGAGGATGAGAGAAGTATGATTACAGTAAATACCATTAAGGCAGAGATAGGGAAATGCAGTGAGGAGCATGCAGCACAGTAATGGAATGCAAGGCACATTCTAAGGCCGGGTAGGCTGCAAGGCCAATGATTAATGCAGGGTTGACTGAAAGCCATGTAGGCAGAAAGCACAGTAAAACCATATAGCTAACATAAAGCATGCTCCAGTTAATTGGAGCCATGATGCCCCATCATGGCACCACAGTCTCCCACCATGGGAATAACATGGAAGCCAGCTGAGCAAAACGGACTAAACAGCATTGCAATGGGAAGGGCAGGAACCACCAAAATAGGCTCCGGTACTGGCAAGATCCTAGTAAAGGACAAGCCATAGGTATAATGGGGAACATGGACAGATGAAACACAGTACTGCGGTAACAAACAAGGGGAACCCCAAACAAAACCAGCATAGAAAGAGGATCACTAATTGAAGTGGTACTGCAGGAACTGCTACAAGAGACACAGGAGAGGGGAGCCAGCCTGAGTGTAGTGGTGATTCGGTGAGCTGGAAGGTCATGAAGTACAAGGGGAGAGCAAGGCAAAGTTGGAATGACAGGTTGGGCAAAGTATATGAACACTGGGACTAGGAAGTGGCAAGGCATAAGTAGCATGGGGACAGACATAAACTGGTAGGGAAAGCTAATGCACTAGGCAACAGAGTTGGTAAATACGAGGAACTGCAGGCTCCAGGAGAGGGTCAGAAGTGGAGCAGGACTGACTCGGGTGAAGGGGCATGGAGATGGAGATGGGGTGCCAGTGCGTTAGAGAAGCCCAAAAGAAAATGCAGAAGTGAGGGATGAAGGTGAGATGAGGGGCAGAAGAGGGGGGTAAGAATGCAAGGAGGACAGGGGGTGGGGCACAGGAGAAACTTGAAAGGGGGGCCCAAAGCAAAAGAATTGAAAGTAGCAAAAGTTTAATTTTTTTTTTGTTTTTGAATTTTTTTGTTGTTGCTGTTTGCTTTTTAAATTGGTGACAGGAGAAGTGGAGCAGCAACTGGGTCCAAGAGAATGCAGGGAACAGCACAGGTGATCATAAGCTGTAAGTGATTCAGAAGTCAGATGCTGAGAAATAAACCAGAAAGGAAAGAGGACGCCGCTCAGACATGCGCTAAGGTACCACAAGCCATGGGTAAACTGCAATGAAAGGGTTCGGCATGGAGAAGTAGGAGGCTGCAGTGGTCAGAGGTATTCCAATCCCAGAACCGGTATGAAGTTCACAAGGGCTTCCAAAAACGGCTGCAGAAGAAACTGGAAGTTGGTGGTGCAGTACATATGTGGAAACTAAACCAAGGAAGCAAGCCGCAGTCATCCGGAGCTGCAAAGAGAGGTACAGAGATTAGAGGAGGTGAGAAGGTAGGGTACACATCGATCGCACACTGTGCAGTGGGCAATTGAAAGTTGCAGCAGCTGGCAGGCAGAGGGAAGAGCGAGCATGTCCCTCCACAGATGCCACAGGCAGCGCATACTTAACAACCGGAGCACGGTGCATCCCATGCAGAAGGGAGTCCAAACCTGCCAGGTGACCCAACAGGAAAGCAGGATGCCAGAGACAGAATACAGGAGGACAGCAGACTGCCAGCGAGGAGTACCACAGGCCAAGGGAAAAAAAAGGAGTGTTGGGGTGGGTTACGAAGCCAGGAGTCAGAAGCCAAGTGCTAGGGAGGACAGCAGTCCCTGGAAGCACCGGGGCAGGTTGGGAGTGGCAGAGACAAACCTGAGGGGATAGAAAAATAAAAACAAAAGAAACAGGAGATGGAGGGGAAACAGGATGAGATGCAAGGAATGACAGCCAGGGGACAAAGAGGAGTGAAGCAGGAAAATGGCACGGGAGGGGAAGGGAAGCATGGCAACACAAGCAATGGGAACAGAGGGGGGGCAAAATAATCCAAAAGGAGTGAAGAGCATGGAGGGCTCAAAACAAAACAAACTAGGGATAGAGAAACAAAAAAATGAGCACAGGAGGGGTAGCGGGTGAGGAAAGCAGCAACGGAGGGAGACGGAAAGGGAAGAAGGCACAGCCCGTGAGCCACGCAGAATCCAGCACTTGTGAGTGGGGAGACTTTTACAATGTGCTAAGTGGTGAACTGCCATGGGAGGCTGCCATTTATTAGAGATGTGGGAGGAGCTATTCCCCCACATTGAACATAGGGCTTCAGCCCTCCCAGAAAAAACACATACAGCAAGTAGCCACAGCCTGCAGTGGAAAAGCAATCATTATTCAAGTTAGCTCTTCTGGTAACAGCCCCAGTGTGTATGAATCAGGGCCAGAAACAACTGCCATCAAAATTGCTGCAGTTCCTGGCATGACAACAAAACATTCCACCTCAGCTGTGTGGAGCTATTTTCATACAACTCCCAAAAATGAATGTGTTGCTGTCTTCGTCTTGTGTCATCTGTAAGTTAGCAGGGGGAAGGAGAGGGGCCAGTTCGGGACAAAATCACTAAAAAAGCATTTGCAAAGAGCACATCCAACCATTCGCCTGGGCAGCAGTCCTGAGCTAGGGACAAATATATGTGATGAAAATAATCTTACAGACAATAGTGATGATGAAGAGGCTGAGAGACAGGGCAGAAAAAAAAAGTGTTCAACTTCACTGACAAAAGTATTTGTATGAGCTACAGTTTTGCCACTGCAATACCGTGTTTTTCCCCCTGCACAAACTAAACAGCAGACCATTAATGTGATGCTTCAACAAAAAACTGTCTACAGTAGACCACATCAAGTCACAATAACAATTAATTAAGTTGATAGCTGACTGTATTGCCAAGGATCTGCAACCATATTCTCTGGTGGAGAATGGTGTTTTTTGAGCCATTTTAAAATATTTTGCTACACGTTACAACATAACAAGCCTTAAATATTTTGTGACTGTGGCTGTTCCCAAAATGTAGGAATGTATGCATAGTAAAGTAAAATTAGCTCTTCAAGACAGTGAATGAGGTTCTGTGCACCTCACCACAGACATGTGGACGAGTTCTCAAACTACTGATTATATGTGCATCACAGCACATTGGGTGTCACGATCGCCATCAAACACCACCACAAGCAGTAGTGTACAGGAAGTTAGACAAAGAATGGCAGGTCTTTGCATTATCATGTTGTTTAAGCATAACTGACAATTTTTAGAAGAGCTGAATGACAACATTTCTAAGTAGTTAAAGCCTCTGGGGCTCAATATTGAATTTGTGGTTTCGGACAATGGCACCAATATTGATAGTGCATTGAAACATGGTGGTTTTACTCACATTCTGTGCTTTGCACTCTCATTAAATCCATTAGCATGAGCTTTCCTTTCCAGTGCCAACTGTATCATAACACTAGTGGGAGCCGTAAAGAAAATTTGTGCCCATTTCAGTCACTCTGTAAAATCACGTGGTATCTTGTCTAACTGGTATCCAGTGATGAGAGCTATTTTTAAACAGCTACAGATAAGACAACACATGTACCATGGTGATAGAATGCAGCACAGTGAATGAGGATGAATGCTGCACTACTGCTATTCTGCAATTCGTGGAAACACCAAAATAGCAACTCTACACAGCAGCAAATTGCAGAATAGTGACAGAGGACACAATAGCGAGTCCAGCTACAGCTACAGAGACAGGACACATTAAAGACTTCAACCACAGTGAAACCACAAAACAGTGAATAACTGAATAGTGACCATGCACGTACGTGTGTACATGCGTGCACCCACAGCCGCGTGACCACAATGAAGCCCAGCAATCTGAGTTGCCACAATGCGAGGTCCATGAGTAGCCTTCGAACCCCTCCCACACACACAATTGTAAGCACACTGGGGGCAGCCGCTTGACAGCAATCTGAGGATCTACAATATCCAGTCCATGGGCAGCCTGCAAGCCCCTCCCCCCCAACCAACACACAACCATATGCACAATTTGGGCACAATGACACAAGGCAGAGGCAGACCAACACCCCACCCCAAGGCAGTGGATGTCCACACAGTGGCCACCCAGTGATGGCAGCAGCACACAGACCATGGAGGACATGCCAAGCCCCCCCTTCCCTATAACAGTGGGAGCTGGACCTATTGGCAGCAGTGAACACAGCCAACAGCACCCCCACCAACAACCTGCCATCATAGTTCAGGCTAATAATTACATGCAGCACTGCAGTGCTGGGTCAGGTGTGCACTGGGATTCTAATCCCTATCGTGGTACACCACCCCAGCTCACATGCTGATATGTAATATAGAGTCAAAAGAACAGTACACAGGGCAAAAGGGGGGAGCAAAAAAGACAGTTAATAGGACGCCAGCCTACTCACCTGTATCTGTCGATGTTGAACCATACCCAGCCACAGCAGAATGCTCCTGCCACCACACCAATGCTGATGACAGAACAACTCCACCCACATGAAGGTGGGGAGCTACGGGAGACAGAACGTCTTTTTACATTCTTGTCATACATTGTGCATGGATTTGGTCATGCACGAAACTACATTACATATGTCTATTAAAGGGGCACAATGCTGAAGAATGGCTTCCTGCTAAGATGGCAAAACACAGATGGAGGCGAAATCCCTGACCTTCCTAAGTAGTCCGAAGAGGAAATCCTTGTTCAGCCTCTCTGGTCACCTGTACCACAGGGACAAAAAGGTGAAGGGCAAGGTATACTGGAGGTGCACCCAGTACCACAAGTACAACCATTCTGCCCACATACACATAGCGGCACACAATGAGGTACATCAGGGGCACCCCCACAGTCATGTGCCTGATGCAGGGGAAATAGGCATCAGGGCTTTGAACCAATAATGCAGTGGAGGGCTGGCACACAGGTTTCAGCACACTGATGGGTGCCAGCCATCCCACTGCCTGGAGGGATCCTGGGCTGTCCCCAGAAGGAGCAGTGCATGAGTGAGCTGTGTCTGGAGCAGCTTGTCTCTGGGGTGGACGCTGTAGGCAAGCACAGACAGTACAAGGATTTCATGTGCAGGACTGAATCCATCATTGGGGAGTATGGGGAGAGGAGTACAGCTGACTACCTACGGGGCCTAGCCTACAACTTTCAGCTCCAGGTGTAGTCAGCCACTGCTGCCCCTCCACACCATCCTCCCTGCCACTACATGACATCAGCCCCTGTAGCCTGTGTCTGCCTGCAGTGTCAGCCCTGCTACCTTGTTGCACCCAGCTGCCCGGACACCACTCCATCACCAGGGCTCAGCCTAATGGCTGCTGTGCTGTTACATCTCCAGACTGCCTTATCTCTGTAACACCTCCTGCTGCTGCCTACCACTCCATCTCAAGGGCTCAGCATCATGCCTACTGTACTGTCATGTCTCCAGACTGCCTTGTCTCCTTGCCACACCATGCATGTGCCCATGCATCCCCCCTTTCATGTTTGGCTGCTATAGCCGACACTGTAGTGTCCCCCCTTTCTGTGTTCCCTGTTGTTCTTCACAGCCTGTATAGGTTTGTTGCTCTCAGCACCATCCTGTACATCCTGACTGGCTTAGTCTTCCATACCCTGCTGTGTCCCGCACCTGTCTCTGTCCTCCTGTTTGCATCCATGTTGCGTTGGTGGTGGTGTTGTTACAGGGTATTTTTAAGCCCTATCAGTTGCTATTGTGATGTTCGCCTTACATTACTGGTGGCTGTCTTTTGTTTCACCATCCTGCCTGCACCCATATGTGGGTCACCGTACCCACATCGCTATTACCACATGGAACCTGTCTAACCTCCAGAAAAAAATGGCATGCCAATACAGCAACTAAACAAGATATTCTGACAAGATGGAACTCAAAGTTTTACATGTGCAAGAGACTTCTCACACAAAAAAAGAGTAGTCCATGGATATACCATGGAGCACAATGTAGCAGATAATGTTGTGCTGAATTCATTCCAGTGGGACCTATTGGAGCACCTTACATGTCTCTTGACTCCCTTTGAGAAAGTAACTTAACAGATTAACAAAGAAAATGCTACTCTAAGCCAAGTTATTCCCATCATAAATTTATTCAGCAAGAAACTCAGGAGGCTGTATAGAGGTTTTGAGCAAAAAGGAGACAAATCTGGTGTATCCCTCATGGACCGACTGGTACAGCAATTCCAAAATTGCAGAAGACTTCACAATATCATAACAGGCAAAAATCTTCATCTTTTCACTCTTCTTGACCCTTGTTTAAGTAGCAATAGGTGCCTCCTACAGATCTCGGTGACTCATCACAAATACAATTACATGCTGATGATGTAAACTTCACAAGAAAAGGATAGGACTGCAATTGACAATACAAATGAATCACATGATGTGGATGCTGCATCTGATGAAGCAACATCTATTGGTGGTGACAGCAATAATTTCAACTTAATGCCACCACGTACTCCTTCATCAACATTAGGTAGTCCTGCACAAAGTCCTCTTTCACAGACCTTGAAAAAGGCATGTCATTCTGAAAAGCTCACAACTGACTCTCACACTTTTTGGTCAAAACTCATGGAAACTGATAATTCAGATCTTGCTGTCATGAAGCTTCTTTCTTTGTCTTTGTCTGATATTATGGACACCTATTTAAGAGAACCATTCATTATATTACTGATGATCCTTTTGAGTACTGGCTGGAAAAAAAAATACATGCATCTGCTGGCCGTTCTATGGCAGAGGGTGCAGCTGTGCATGGTGGCATCCCTAAGAAGAGGAGGGCCACAGCAGCACCTGCTGCTACACCAGCACCCCCAACTCCACCTCCTCAACACCACCAACACCACCACCACCACCAGCAGATCAGCCAGTAGAATATGTGGACCCCAGAGAACTGCATGTAACACAGGCTGACTTGGCAGTTCTCTGGAGTGCTTTTGAGGAGAAAAATGGGAGGGTGAGTGCTGTGGAGCAGTGGCTGGATCACATAGAGGGACATCGGTTGCAAATTATGTCCATGCTGGAACTGCTGCTGGATCATCATGGGATCCCACATTAGTCTTTTTTTCTCACACCATGTGCCCCCCACACCTTCCTTGCTGTGTTATAAAATGTATTCCCCCACCATCGCAGACTCTTACATGTAATTATGCCTTTTTTTGTTGTCTTCCATATGCGTGACACTTTGTATTCTGAGCAGTGCAAGTATACCGTGCTAAACTGCATGTGTGCAATCAGTCTTCTTTCCAACCTGTGTATGTACTGCAGACACTGTCCAAATCCCTGACTTAAAAACACTTAATGAGTACAATGGTGGGATAGTAAAGCCTGGAGAGATACTACAAAACAGGCTTAAAATATATCCAAGTAACTAGTAAAAAAATTAATATTGTGATTCGTGACATAATCGTAAATCGTGATTTGTGACTGCATTTGTTGCCATGATGATGAAGAAATGTAAATGCCTACAGCTGTACTTCCCCAGGCCCCAGTGAGGTGTGGCACAAAACTACCCAACTTAAAAACACTCATTAATGAGTACAATGGTAGGGTGGTGAAGCATGGAGAGATACTACAAAACAGACTTACAATACATCCAAGTAACTATTAAAAAAATTAATTAATGTGAGTCATGACATGATTATAAATTGTGATTTGTGACTGCATTTGTGACCGTGATGATGAAGAATGTGATTTGTCTCATGAGTGACTCATGATGACGGTCCTGACTTAAAAACACATATTAATGAGTACAATATTCATGCAGAATTATGCATCACACCTGTCCAGTACTCTGATGGGAAGCCAAAGAAACAACTGTGACTTAAGTTGGAGATGGAGATTGGGCCCTAAAGAGATGCAAATGCATAGACAGATTAAGATTGTGCTGCACACTGAAGAGATGCAGACGCAAAGGCACAACACCTAATCAGTGCTCACCATCAGAAATTCAAATCTGAAAAATAATTCCTTTGCTGGATGGAGCGGGCCGCTGGGGGGGAGGGGCAGTGTACTACACTGCTGCAGTAACAGTCACTAGTACTAGTACCAGTAAAGATACCACAAAAAAGTACAAAAATTACACAGCTGCAGTAGACAGCAGGTTCACATTGCTGAAAATATGTGGCACAATAAAAGGTGTCTGATTTGATGACATGCATCACACACATACTCACACACACACTAAGTAATGCGTAGCAAATTGAAAACTTCAGTAATGTAACCACATATTTAAAAAACAAATATGCACTGCTGCACCACAACAATCAGCAAAAAATGGCAAGAATTATTGAAAATATTAATGTGTGTACATTAACTCAGTTATATAAGCAAAATATCACCAAAACAGAAAGCACTGTCTTCTTCTCCAAGTTAATCTTCCTACACCACAGATACACCCCTTCCCCAAAACACACTGTCACTGTCTTTCAGTACACAGACTGAATATTGTACATTAACATTCAAAATCCACACACAAACAATAAACACTCGATGATATAAGCACAGGAGGGTTTCCTATAATCGATGAACTAAAGTTTCAGCAAAATAAATGACCCAAAAACACTGTTTTAACAGCTTTTAGACAGTTCGAATTGCAGAGAGATCCCAGAGAGGATTGTCTCCTACAGCTTCATACACATACTACCCCAAACTGAGGCTGTGCAGAACAAACTAGAGCCCATGTGGGGGCATGTGTGATTTTGTATTTCTTTGAAACTTGGTTTCCCAGCCAAATGCCCTTTGGGGTAACCATTGCCTCAGTGCTTGCACACAGAGCTTGTTTGTCTTTTATTTATTTGTTTTTGTTAACCAGGTAGGCACAATAGACAACAAGAGCCTATTTTCAGGTGTGATCCAGGAGGATTACAATACAGAAGAGAAAAACAAAATGATGGTACAGCAAATTACAAAACAGCAAACAAGGTACATTTTCATGGTAACACACGGGCCCACGGAACATGTGGAGCCAGAGTACACAGGTACATTGTCATGGTAACACACGGGCTCATGGAACATGTGGAGCCAGAGCACAATATGGAGATGCGGTACAGAATCAGAGATAGAAACAAGAAACAAATACAACTTGCATTAAATAGTAGAGAAGACAATGGTATCATGCAAGATACAGTAAGGAGGACAAATCGAACACAAGGATTCCATGGAAGTCTGGGGAGGCAGGAGGTTAGGGTATAACGGGGGGGGGACACCCACTACAGAGACAGGGCTCTGGCTGAGGGACGAGAACTACCCCCAATGGTTGTATCCTAGAGGGCAAGACAAGGTAGCGTGGGGGTGTCTAAGTGCTTACTAAGAAGGGAGCTAGTGGGTAAGGAGGTAAGTGATGTAGTGGAGAGTGGTGGGGCCAATTTCAGCCTTGGGGAGGGGTGTCATGGGTGAGGGAGGGACTCCCCTGCATCTAGTGGGCACAAAGGCAAGTGTAGGCAGCTTTGAGGAACTTCCATAGGGAAGTTTTGAAGCTGAGGTGAAAGGGGGTGGCCCGGACTAGGGCGGAGAGGGAGTTCCAAAGTCTCGGAGAGTAGACGGAGAAGGCCTTGTGACCAGTGAGGGAGGGGGTCCTTGGGACCGTACAGACCTGGGTTGAGCTAGGTCTGAGGCAGTAGGCCGGGGTGCAGTGTTTGAAGGGAATTGCAAGAGCAGAGGGGCATGAGGTATGGACTATGTTGTCCACAAAGTTTCCGAGGACAAAGACTCGGTGTTTTTCAGGTGGGAGCCACTCTAGTCAGGCATAGAGATCACAATGGTGCATAAGGTGTGGTGCAGAGAGGGCGAAGCGACATATGTTGTAGTAAGCCATATCCCACTTTGCTAGTCTGGTGTACGGGACCAGTGCAAAGGCAACAAGCCCATAACAGAGTGTGGGTAAGAAACTCCCCCTGGCTATGGTGAGCCAGGCAGCTGGAGTGAGGCAGTCCTTTGCCCTGTAGGCTAGGCCGAGCTTGCAGTTTGAAGCTTTGCAGATGTTCTGGAGATGCTCAGTGAGATCAAGCTGAGGATCAAGGGTCACACCTAGATACCTCGCGGATTCCAGGACCGGCAGGAGGGAGCCATTTCCCCCATGGGTGACAAGGGGGGAAGGGCAGGAGGTGGTTTTGACCACCAAACTGAATAACATGGCATGGGTCTTGTTTAGGTTAACGGTGAGCTTGTGTCCCAAGAGCCAGTTACGAATACGCCCAAAGTCTGAGTTGAGTTGGGAGTTAATAGTAGTGATGTCCTGAGAGCTAGATAATAGTACGAGGTCATCCACATAGAGTGTGGTGGACCTGAGGGTAACAGCAGAGGGGAGTTTATTTACGTAGGGGGAGAACAGAATGGGACCAAGAATGGGACTTTGGGGGCTCCACACTGGACTGGGGAAAGATCTGATAGGGCACAGTTGAAACATGTGTATTGCTGTCTTCCCCCCAGGTAGTTGGAGACCCAGCCAAGGGCTATGGGGGAGAAGCCAACTGAGAGTAAAGTGGAGTGAAGGAGGTCGTAGTCGACCCTGTTGAAGGCCTTGGAGAGGTTGACAAAGATGGCTCCAGTCAATTTACCAAGGTCCGTCGCAGATCTGATCTCTGAGGTGACTACGGCAATGGCAGTCACTGTGCTGTGCCCCTTCCTGAACTCATGCTATGCAGAGGAGAGAACTTCATACTCCTGCAGGTCATGGGAGATTTGTCCAGCTATGGCCTTTTCAAGTAGCTTGCTGGTAGCAGAGAGTATGGCAATGGGGCGATAATTGTTCATCTCCTCAGGTTCATCATGCTTAAACACCGGGACAACCTTGGCCACTTTCCAAATGTCTGGTAAACTGCCCGAGGTGAGGGAGGAGTTGAAAATGTGAGTAATCGGCCAGGCGAGGAGGGGCGTCCCCAGACTAAGTAACTTTGGCTCAAGTTTACGATATCCTGCCCCGTGTGGTGTGAAAGACCAGCAAGGAGAGCTTGAGTCTCTCTAACAGAGATTAGTTTAAGGTAAAAGGTGGTCAGGGGATGGGGGTCAGAGGTTCGGGGTGGGGCAGCAGGGTGGGGGTGGCAGTCTGGAAAACAAGCCGTTGAATGCTGAGGCTATGGTCTGGGGGTTGGTACAGTTACCCCCCTCAACATTCATGTTGGCGACCGAATTCTTGGTTGACCCTCCGATTATATTTTTAATGTTTTGCCAGAAGCACTGGGGGTAAGCCGAGTTGAGCATGGCAGTTTTACAGAACTCCCTCTTGGTGGTGCGTATGGCAGACTTGCAGGAGTTTCTAAGCCGGCGATATTCAATGAGGTCATGGATGTCACTGGAGATTTTGTGGTTTATCCAGCACTTGTCTCTCTGTTTCATTAAGGCTAATATGCCTCCATGGAGCCACTTAGTGAGAGTGCCCCTCACCCTCCTTTTTGTAAGGGGGGCATGTCTGTTTTGCAGCTGGATGAAAGCCACAAGGAAGTGATCAAGTGCTACAGCTAGGTCATTGGTGCTAAGCACCCTAGTTCAGTCAGCGCAGCGTAGGTCCTCCAGGAAATCATCGAGGATGAGCTTGGAGTAGTCCCTCATCTGTATCACTCTACTAGGAATTTTGGGGGCCGCAGATCCTCAGATGCAGAATATATGAGAGTGGTCAGAGATGGCATCAGGGTGTGTACCAGATTGGAGGATTTTATCAACTATGTTGCTCAGTAGCCAGTCAATTAGCGAGCCCTTGTCCCCCTCAGGGGAGATCCTGATGGGTACCGTGATGGTCTGAGTGAAAGCCCATGTGACCTAAAATCCCATGAATCACTGCAAAATTCACCTTTGGAGCTTAAAAACAAGGTGAAGTGAGGCAGAGTACATTGTTTTTCAATGTACTTTGCCTTAGGAACTGGTGGAGTAGTGGTTTGGAAAAGCAGAGTAATACAAAGTCATTGTTTTCAATGGACTTCATGTTACCAATTATAACGTGAAGTACTCCGTTTTGCGTTGCGGAGCACTCAGAGAATCTGTTTTCACTCCGTGAATCACTTTGCAGAGCAAATTGGGGCCACTTCACTCACGACTAGTGATATTTAAATATTATTGGAAACACTAATCTTTTAAAAAACAGTACATATAACAATAAATATCAGATAGCACTATTCCTGCCCAAAGACTACTGACTATTATATACAGTGCAACACATCTTACATAAAAAAACAATAACAATAACAGCACGATTCCTTAAATGAGCCCAGACAATTTCAAATATGCAGTACTTAAAGTGCAGCAATTCATCAACACATTGATTTTTAATTTTCTTTACCATCTCCTTTTCAAAAAAGGGGCAAATTGAAAATGCCCATTTAATCCTGGAAATTTTCCTGCATTTAATATAAACTGCCTATATGTTTCTTGACATATCAGTGCATTATTTTGACCCCCCCGCTCCTTCCCATAGTAACCTATTATAATCAGTAAAACTTAAAATAATGACCTGTACCAAATGTTTGATGTGATTGACCAATGCGTTATCTTCAGAACCTATTCTAATATGTCTCACATGTTCCAGTATCCTATTCTTAAATTTCCTTACTGTCTTTCCAATACAAATGCAGCCACTGTTCCACTTTGCCAAGTACACAACCAATTCAATTCCAAAAGATATGAAAGATTCTGGACAGAATGTCATGTCACTGTTCGATAATGCAATGAAGTTTCCCACCTTTATGTGGCTACATGTCAAACAGCTACCACAATGAAATTTTCTGGTGGGTAGCTTCTGTTTATTTTTCATGGGTACTGTTCCACTCCAACTCTGCACCAACATAGCCTTCATATTTTTAGCTTTTCTATAAGTGAACTGTCCCCTCTTCTAATACCTTGATCCAAACTTGGCTCCAGTTCTGGTACATGCCAATTCTTTTGAATAATGTTTTCTAGCGCCTTTGTCTGTGTATTGAAGACAGTAATAAAATTAATATTTACATTTTTACTATCTCCATTTGCTTCCTTATTTCTTGGTATCAACAAGCTTTCTCTTGACATTCCATCAACCTTTAGTTTAGCATTTTCAACACAGGTTTTACTGTAGCCCCTTTCACAAAATCTTTTAGTTAGTATTTGACTATTTTTCTGATATCTCTCCTTGGTGCTGCAATTCCTCTTGGCCCTCATAAATTGGCCCAAGGGGATATTACTAGACACATTTTTGGGGTAGCAACTTCATAAATGGAGAATCCAACTTCTATCCATAGACGTGCAAAACAGATCAGTTGCCACTCCCACTTCCTCATCCTTAAATACCATAAAATCCAAAAATTATACCTGGACAGTAATGGCTGTTAATGAAAAATGTAAATTCTCATCAGTTGATTCCAATATTGGATGAACATATACAGTTCCTCTATATCCCCTTTCCACAAAATAAATATATCGTCCAGGTAGTGTCTGTAAAAAAACAATTTTTCAAAAAATAAATTTTTCTCAGTGTTATATATTTGTTGTTTCTCCCATTGGGCAAGGAAAATTGTAGCATAATGGGGAGCCATAGTGGTTCCCATTGTTATTCCCTTTATCTGATGATACATGTCATATTCAAAAAGAAAAACATTTTTCGTCAGCATCATTTCCCTAAGATTAACTAGGAACTCAATGAAGTTTGTTGAATAAGTGGTTTCCTCACATAATGCATGCCTAAGGGCATTAAGCCCATCATCATGGGGAATATTTGTATACATAGATTATATATCAAATGTAGCCAATGTGTACTCCAGTTCCACAGCTATTTATTCTATTAGTTCCAAAAATTGCATTGTAACTCTAACAAAATATCTTGATTTGTGGGCTACATCTTTTATAAATGTGTCAATGTACTGTGCCAAAGGTTCTGTAATGAAATTATTGCTAGATGCAATTGGTCTGGTGGGAGGATTAAATAAATCTTTATGGATTTTAGGAAGTCCATAAATAGCCAGTCTAATTGGTGAGTCAATAGTAAGAAAATCACATATTTCCTTGGAAATAGCCCCCATAGTCACCACCTCTTTCAAATACACATCAATTTCCTGCTTAAATTTAAGGATAGGATCATAAGACAAAATGTTATAAAATTCAGTATTTGCTAACTGTAAAGCTATCTCATTCAGATACTTATCTTTGTCCATCACTACCACAGCCCTGCCCTTATCCGCAGGCTTGATAGTGATGGTAGTATTCTTTTGTACCTTCTGTACTGCCTCCCTTTCAACCAGTGTGCAATTCCAGAATTTTGGTTTGGGGGCAGTGCCAGTCAGAGTTTCCATATCCTTTTCACATGACCGCAGGAAAAGACCCACACTGTTGTTCATGGGGGATAAAATTAGATTTGTTCTCCATTCTACATTGGTTAATGTAACATCTTCAAGTGTTAATATTTCTCTCTCATTATTCACTTCATGTCCATTATTACTCAGTATGCTGTTCTGTTCAGAATCCATGTCAATCTTAGCAAAGTGAACCTTGAGGTTTAATTTACATGCAAAAGCATACAGGTCTACCATCATTTTGCAACAGTTGATGGCAGAAGTGGGAATATATGATAGTTCCATATTTAGTATATTTTCCTCAGCTTCAGTTAATATATATGATGAAATGTTTACCACCAACCTATTTTGATCTTGCTTGTGTGTCTCCCTTATTTGCCTCTCCAGGGGTATGTTCTCCAGTGAATCTGTTGCTTGGTGGTCTGTATCTCTCTCTCTCTCTCTCGCTCTCTCACTCTCTCCTGATAGTCACCTCTTGCATTTCCCCCTTCCCTTTCCTCTTGTACCACTCTGGGTCTTTCGTCTGGAAATCTTATTAGATGTGGACTGCATTTGTGAGTTTTGGGGGGCATTATTGGGAGCTGCAGAAAATCTCTGCCCAAACCCCACTCTTGCAGCTGTGCCTGTTGTTGTATTCCTGATTGCTCCCGTTTCTATTTCAGGCCTTGTTGGTTTGGGGGTGGTGTGCTGTTCAGTATTTTCACAGATTGGGGGGATGCCCCAAAACAGTATGTATCCCTCTTACTGTCCCTTCTATACCCTGCATGGTTTCCATTGGAGTACCCAATTGTTGTGCACTGCATCCTGGTAACAAAAAAGGTTGTGAAGGAGTACTCTCCTTCTTCACATTCTCTTCCTCCATCTCTGAACTGGAGGTGATTGTGTAGGTATCACTTTGCACAGGTTTTTTAAGGATGGAACGAATGGGATTCACATTATTATTTTTACCCCACTGAAAGATGTTTTTCTCATTCTCATAATCCAGTCTATCTCTCTCTCTCAAATTTCCTCATCTTAACTTTTTTAATTTGTCCATCATAAGGGTGCATTGTCTCTCCAAGCTTGCTAATGTACTTGTTGTCCAAAGAATGTGTTAAAAATTAATTAAAAAGAGCTTTATTTATGTTAAGCTCTAAGCTCATAGCTACCTCTAGAGGGGCAGCATGTTTCAGGATAATTATAATGAGTCCTGCTGATGACTCCAATAAGTGGGTTTACCAATCTTTAAAAAATTCCATTTGGTCAGTCCCAAAGGCTGGCTGCATCATCCATCTTAAACCCCTTTAGGACTCTGTTTACTATCTATTAGAATTCCATTGTCACCCTTTGTCAATATAAACTTCTTGCCTTTAACATTGATCTCTATCTTGTGGAACTGCATTGGTTATGTACTTGGCAAAGTGTAACTGTGACTGCTTTTTATATTGGAAAGACAGTAAGGAAATTTAAGAATAGGATATTGGAACATCTGAGACATATTAGAATAAGTTCTGAAGATAATGCATTGGTCAGTCATATCAAACATTTTGGTACAGGTCATTATTTTATGTTTTATGGATTATAATAGGGTACTGTGGGGAGGAGCAGGGGATCAAAATAATGCACTGATGTGTCAAGACACATATTGGCAGTTTAGATTAAATGCAGGAAAATTTCCAGGATTAGATGGACATTTTCAACTTGCCCCTTTTTTGAACAGGAGACAGTAAAGAAAATTAAAAATCAATGTGTGAATGAATTGCTGCACTTTAAATACTGTATATTCAAATCTGTCTGGGTTCATTTAAGGAATCATGCTGTTTATTGTTATTGTTTTTTTATGTAAGCTGTATTGCACTGTAAATAATAGTCAGTAGGTTTTAGGCAGTAATAGTGCTATCTGATATTTATTGCTGTATGTACTGTTTTTTAAAAGCTTAGTATGGCAAATTATATTTAAATATAACTTGATTGTGGGGCTATTTAAGGTAGTGGATAATTTTATTGTGACAGTTTTATAAAGTGTCAAGTGCAACACAAAACATAGGCACTTGGAGTGAGGGGAGGGTGCTACTCTTGTTCTTAATAAACTACGTTTTTATTATATACTAGCTTAAAGCATGTTTTTGCTCTCCTGAAGTTGAGATCAAAAGTTGCTTGTGCTTTTCACCAGTTGTTTCTCTGTATTTTGGCATCTTCATTTGGTCCTGCAGCTGTGTTTTCACTTTGCACGTGTTTTTCTTTCAGTGAAAGTTTATTTGCACACTGCTGTTGTCTTTCTGCTGTTGAATTTGTTGGTTTATCTTTGCCTTCTCTCTCTCTCTCTCTCTCTCTCTTTCTCTCTCTCTTTTTCTGACTAATGTTTGCCACACTGCCTCCTTTCACTGCAAAGCCCCCAAATAACCTGCAAACATTGGGCTGGATTCATAAATTTTTTTTGGATAAAGTCTCACACCGCAACTTCAGTTGCAGATCTAAATCTCTACAGCTATGGAGATTGCTATTCACATTCACAGCAGCTACAGAAGATGTTACAGCTGGTCCCACTGGCAGTAATTTTTTCCACAGCTCCAGGGATTTGCATGGCAACACCACTCGCAAGCTGCCATAAATCATGGAGCCAGTTGTAAACTAGCTTCACTTTTGACAATACCTTAGCTCTGAGAGAAATTGTGGTTCCACAAGTGACATCCCACTTGCGCCAAGTGTTTTCCATAGACGCAGGATTTTAAAGAGCTTTTGTGAATCAAACCCATTGTTTCCTAATGCCATGTGGTGGCTGACACACAGGATTGCCAAGAAAAACAGTCAGTTTATTTTATTGCTGTTTGCTGCTTGCTAACCTTGAAAAAGAAGACACAAATGCAGACACAAAATTTTCTTTTAAAAAGGCTAAATTTGAATTTATTTTTTTAACAGTGGGATCTAAAAGAATAATACTGTTGCATTTCTCATACTCAAATAGATGTAAATAGGTTTACAATTCATAAGAATAAATCAGAACTTTTAGGAAAAAAAATCAGAGTTGGAATCAGAACCTTGTGACAGCTGACACACCCATCCCTAATCAAAACAAAAATAAATTTTATTAGCAACACATAGCAACAAATCAGAAGAAAAAATGGTAAAGGGAGGGTAAACAGTGGTGTAGAGCAACATGGGGTAGGGTGAGTTTGCAAGGGGTCAACAAAAGGGTGGCTGTAACAATTGAGCATCATGGTGCTGGTGTAGGTGGCGGCTGTGCCGGAGGCACTGCGAGGTCAAGGCACCAAGCCATTGTCGCTACCACCTGGACCACCTCACTGATTCCTCCAGCCTCCACAGGATGAGGTGCTTCTGCCTTACCACCCATTTCAGTAAGTCTTTCCGATCTTCAAAATATTCAGGCTGTCTGTGGTGGTCCAGAATCTGCTGCAGACCTATGTACAGAAAGTAAAGGAAATGATCCAGTTGCACACACAGAATGGGGATTCAAGTCCTGCTCATTGTATACAAACACAGTAAATCTACCAGCGCATGTGCTACCATGCCACTGGTGGAGGGTGACTGGCAGGCACTCCCAATGAACCACCATATAAAGCACCATGAGCACATATACTGGAGGGATGCATTCCCATGGCTGCACTGTGCAGCACAAGTGATTGGCCAGCCATGGCATACACACACACACACCATCAGCGGGCATGACAGGTGTAAGCCAGTGGCACAGGCTCTGGCAGCACTCCACCAGGGTCTGTGATGCAGAGCCATGTCCTGCTGGCATGGTGGTGTGGACACATACCCCACAGCTGCTGACCAGGCATCCTGTGCCCTGGCAAATCAAAGTGTCTGGAAATGGACAGCCATGACCCCACTTTAGTCACAGCCAAGACAGGGTAGAGGCACACACTCGGGGTACACAGCACAGCTGCACAAGTTTGGGAACAGTTGGCCGCACCATGTGCAGTTTCATGGTGCACATTAATACCATGGTGATATGCATGTGTGAACGCAGGACTCACCATGTACTTGTCAGCAGAACACCAGTGTACCATGCACTGTGGTTGAATGTAGTTCATGTCTCTGATGCCACAGGTGTATCACAGGTACAGTGTAGCCAGTGTGGATGTGGCCACTGGAATGACTAGACATGTGCACATTGGCCCCCCAATAGGTCATTGGAAACAATATATACCATAATGTTATTGCATGTAGCAACTGTACTGTACATGACCAAGACTGCTAAGTCACTGTAGCTGCTGTAACAGTGTTGGCATGGTACCACATCAGCCCAGAGGCACAGCCCACATGTGACACCGTGGCACCCCAAGCCCAGCCCCAGTGAATAACCCCATGATCCCTGTAGGCACTGTCCAGGTGTGCCCTGTAACCCTACTCCAACCATGGGATTCCCCAGTTGCAGGACCCATGCAAGGCACTTATCACACATCCCTGTCACATCTTATCTGTGGGCAATGGTGGCATATGCATTTGGTCACAATAACCAAAATGACACAGTGTGTCATGGACATCACAGTTGAGGCCTGAGGTGTGCACACCTAGAAACTGGGACACACCACCTACCAGAAGCCTCAGTGCCTGTCAAACCATGCCAGTATGGGTGGAGTATGCCACAGACCAGACCACATGAGGCACTGGAGAGCACAGCTGCACAGGAACTCACCCTGTACAAACCATACATAGATGACTGCCTGCCACTGCTGTACCCTGTAGACACGGTCCCGATTGCAGAACAAAAGGGGCCCACCACATGTAGGGTGGCCCCACTGTGGTCAGTATACACTAATGCCATCCTCTGTGACAGCTATCAAGCGACCCACAGAAACTGCATCTGCACGATGTAGGCCTTGGCACAGCATGGGCCAAGCACATGGGCAGCATGCCTGTGGCATGAACATGGCATGGTGTGCTTACCAATCACATCCTGGGGCTGATATCACCACAGAGTTGCTCCTAGTATGCTGATACACACAGAGACACACACTGGTACTGGAGACATAGTGTGTACAGGTGTCATCAAGGGTTCATGGGGCCATGCCAGGCAAGGTAAGGTGGTGGCACAGCTGGGGTGCCACCAACCCTGGGGCTGGGCCAAGCAGATGACCAGGATTGGAGCATATGAACACACTCTCCCTTGTTCCCCATGCCCTGTACCTGGCAAGGCTTGGAATGCCATGGGCACTGGGTACCAGTGCCCACTGTGCCATGGCTCAACAACACTGGAGTACAGGCACCCCTGGCTGAACACCCAGGTCACCACTGTCCCCAGTGACACTGTCTGCCATGCCACTATGCACACCCTGTGGTGTCCCACCACCCTGACAGCCTGTGCAGTGGTGACAGGGCACACACTGCCAGTCTCCCATACAGCCAAGGGTACACCATGGAAAGAGAGGACCACCACCACTGATGTCAGTGGACCATGTCCACCACCATGCAACCTGGGCCAGCTACTATTCATTTACAAATGTAACCCCTGCTGCTGTGCACACCAAGATCTACACACCAGATCATCTCCACTCTGAAGGTCCTCCCTGAGCCCCATCATGGCTCATGAATGCATCTTGAGTCTCCCTCTTACACCTCCTGCTGGTCCTGCTCCTCCTGGGCAATGCAGACTATTCATTTGGATCAGTAGGGTATGAAAAGAGAGGTGCAGTCAGTTTCCCATCGTAGTACACAGTGCCCCATCCACTATATGGCATCACACAGAACTGCACAGCTGCCTGTGCCATGGCCTAGATGCAACATACCATGCATGAGTTGGGCAAGGTTGGGGTGCCTGGTACTAATGGCCTGGCCAATGAGACCACACACCAGCAGACTGGCACATGTACATACAGTATGTCCCTCCCAAGATTGGGACAGTCACAATGCATGCCACTTGGTGTATTGGCCGCTACCATGGTTGGACTGGGGTACAGGGTTCCTGGATGAGATTGTTTTATTTTTTTTTTAACCTTAAGCTTATTTTCCTGTGGTTCAGCTGGCAGCTGGCTTTGGTGCTTTCCTCAAGAGGGCTCCACCCACAGCAAACTTCAGGCTCTCCCCCAATCCTGTCCCATTCCCAGTGAGTACCCCACAGATTTCACCCCATGGCAGGGCAAAGGAGGGGAAGGCTGTCCTCCACACTGACTCACATCCAGATGCCAGGAGTAGTCTTTGGTCAGGAGCACGGCCGGGGCTTCACGTTGTCTGCCAGCCTCCTAGTTTCTGTTTTTTCTTCCTCCTCGTTGCTGGTGCACACATGTGAGCATGTGCACATGGAGGTGTGTGCACTCTGCAGTGTCCCACAGCGCCCACCCTTCAGTGGTGTCCCCAAACTGTTCTGCCCTCAGGCCTCCACCTGGGGCAGTAATTTGGCAGGATTTCCAGCATACCCTCCCCGGGAGAGGAGAGCTATCCTCCAGACACTTAGTCCTCTCCCTTCCTGGCCAGCCCCCAGCAACCCACGTTCACCACCGAACACAGGTGGCTGATGCGACAGAAGGTAAGGCGTGATGCCTCGACCCTCCACACCACTGGGCTGGCCACCTGCATGGGATTCTGACACTGGTGCCCACCTGGATATCCAGTAGGGGAGGCACAGGGGATGCACATACATCAGTAGAGGCTGCAAGAGTGCCAGAGTGTAGAGGGTGGCCAGCTATGCAACAGAGGGGGCCCACATGGCACAGTCGAGGTCCTCTTGAGCCAGTCCAGTTTTGGCCACTGCCCACTGGTCCTAGTGCCCCTGACATGACATGTTAGACCTGCCCTGCAGATATCAACTGTATGGGTATGCATGTTGGACCAGGACACACACTACAAGGGTGGGAGGCAGAGCGATGACACCCCCAGGGGCTCTGAATGCCATAGTGTGTTCCTGTACATAGTTCTGTTCATGGCTGGACCCCCCATGGGCAAGCTGCAGCCCTTGCAAACCCTAGCACATGTGACCCTACAGTCCTGTGGCACACTGTGGACACTGCATATGATAAGCCAAGGGACAGCACCATGTCCTGTGGGATACAGCAAGAAGGGCAGCCACAAAGATGCTGCATGTGGGAATTGACCCAGCAGTGGTTGAAACTAGCAGTGGCATGGCAGGGACGCTGTAGGCAGAACACAGGCCCAGCTACCTGCACTGTGCAACTAAATAGATGGCCTGCACTCTCACAACCCTGCTGCCATGGTCATGCTGCAGCCTCCTCTATGTGGTTATGGACTGTGCTCCCCAGGCAGCCATGGAGGTGCAGTTCATGCATGGGACAGACTGCTATCCAGTGGGTCAAGGTGACTGGCCAGCACCATATAGGTGGTGATCCATCCTGTGGGGCATGGCACACTGTACACAGGGAGATACCAAGGGTACACAGGAGGTGTGCACAGTGTATGTAGGGGATTGCCCTTATGCACTATACAATGCCACTATGCAGCACACATGCCCATCAAGACCCCACATACCTGCCAACCTCACATTGCATAGCTCAGGAAAAAAGCATCACAACATCTGGGAGACAGACACAAAATCAGGGACACATCAGACACAGTGCTAACGTGCACTCAGAATTATGATATTTTCAGGGGATGAGTGTGACATATCTGGCCCAGAGATGAACACATCTGTAAATTTAATGTTTGACATTATTTTGTGCTGACAATTTGCACTGTCACACACAGACCAAGGAAACTTCTGAGGCACAATCAGGGGCATCCCATACATCATGGACAGTAGAGAAGTATGCAACTACCTACCACCTGGCTGTACTTACCTGGCCTGGCATAGTGCCACTGTTTATAAAATCCTGCAGTTCTCACATCCTACGCCCCTCACTCTGCTGCTGGTCTCTGAACCAGCTGTGGCGTTAGTCCCTGGTGCAGGCCACTCCCATCCTGCAGGTTAGACGACGGTCCACCAAGGCCCAGACCTGGCAGTAGGGCCTGTCTGTTCTGTGCAGCTCTTCCCTCTGGCCACCACAGGTCCACAAGGTTGGCCACCTCAACAGCAGACCACCCGTGGTTGCGTTGCATGACAGCACAGCATCATCGTAAAATCATACCTGTTGCCACAATGTGCTGTACAGCCTCCTGGTACACTACTTCTTGGATCAGGGCCTGTGCTGTGTTTGTGCAGTGGAATTAATACATATTCTACACAGTGCAGTATGTGTGTGCAGAGCTGACAGGCTTTAGTTCGCATGGCCTGGTGACCTTATAGGTGGGACATGTCATCATGCCTCTGCACCATCCACAGAGCATGCAACCATGCTTATGATGCAAAAATGTGCACAGGCGCTGTTCAAGTTAGCACTCTGTGCAAACATGCAATATTCAGCCGGAGTATGTAAATGAGGTCATTGGGCAGTCTGTGGGCTAAAGGCCTCATTGGCATGTCATTACAGGTAGGTCTGCATACATTACTATGCCTGATTGCATGGGCTTTTTACGGGAGCCTACAGTACCACCTAGAAAGCACAATGGAGCCACAGGCCAACAGTGGTAAGGGTATCATGAAGTGTATGGGGAAGTGTGGTGTGTGCGATCACCAGTGTGATTGTGGTGCTCAGTGCATGTTCCCCAGATGCATGGCCAGAGCCAAATCACCCCAACAATTCTCACACACAGCAGGGACAAGAACCATCACCAGAGGATCATGAATCCACATGCAGGGTCATAGCAGACACCGGAGCATGGTCCGGCACATAGATACATAGATACATAGACAGTGTCGGCAGATAAGGGCCTATGGCCCACCCAGTCTGCCCATTTAAGTTTGTAAGTTCAGTTTATGTTTTCCAGTAAGTCTGTTGCCCCTTACCCCTGACCTCCAGAATTCCTTTATGTCTATCCCATGCATTCTTAAATCCGTGATTGTTTCAGCCCCACCACTTCCTCTGGCAGGGTGTTCCACTTGTCCACCACCCGTTCTGTGAAGAAATTCTTCCTCACGTTTCCTCTGAATCGTCCTCCCTCCAACTTCATCCCATGCCCTCTAGTCCTGGAACATCTTTTCCGGCTTAAAATAGTGCATTCCTGCACCCTGTTCCTCCCTGTAAGATACTTGTATGTCTCTATCATATCCCCTCTCTCCCTCCTCTCCTCCAGGGAGTACATGTTCAGTGCCTTCAACCTGTCCTCATAGGACTTGTGATGCAATCCATGCACCATCTTTGTTGCCCTCCTCTGAACCTTCTCTACCCTGTCTATGTCCTTACGTAGATAAGGTCTCCAGAACTGCACAGTGTACTCCAGGTGCGGCCTCACCAGTGTCTTGTATAGTGGAATTATGACCTCCCTTTTCCTGCTGGTGATGCCCCTGCCTATGCATCCCAGCATCCTATTAGCTTTACCTGCTCCTTGTCACACTGTTTCCCTGCCTTGAGGTCATCAGAGATGATAACTCCAAGATCCCTTTCCTACTTGGTGCATGCTATATCCTCACCCCCCAACTGATATATTGTGCCAGGGTTTTTGTGCCACATATGCATTATCTTGCACTTCCTTGCATTGAATTTCAACTGCCAAACCCCTGACCATTCTTCAAGTTTCTGCAGGTCCCTTCTCTTTCTGTCTACACCCTCTGGTGTGTCTACTCTGTTACAGAGCTTTGTGTCATCAGTGAACAGTGAAATTCTGCCTTCTAGGTGCTGCGCAATGTCACTGATGAAGATATTGAATAGTACGGTCCCAGCACTGATCCCTGTGGTACCCCACTGGTCACTCTTCCCTCTGTGGAGTGACAGCCATTTACCACCACCCTCTGTGTCCTGCTGTCCAGCCAGTTACCTACCCACCACACTACTGTCCTGCCCACACCCATATTCCCCAGTTTGTGCAATAGTCTTCTATGTGGCACAGTGTCAAAGGCCTTGCTGAAGTCCAGATAGGCCATGTCCACTGCCCTCCCTGATCCACCTCCCTAGTCACCCAGTCAAAAAATTCAATGAGGTTGGTCTGACATGACCTTCCCCTGGTGAAACCATGCTGCTTTGGGTCCTGTGGTCCATTGACAACCAGATGTTCCACCAATCTCTCCTTCAGTAGTGCTTCCATGATCTTCCCCACTACCGAGGTGAGGCTGACTGGTCTGTAGTTCCCTTCCTCTTTGTTCCCACTTTTTGTATAAGGGATTACATCTGCTATCCTCCAGTCTTTGGGTACCTCCCTGTTTCTAGTGATTGGCTAAACAGGATAGCAAGAGGTTCAGCCACCACCTCTCTTAGTTCTTTAAGAGCCCTGGGGTGCACCCCATCTGGCCCCATTGCTTTATCAACTCTTATTACTTCCAGTTCCTTCAGGACCCTTTCTGCGTGTAAAGGGACTTGTGTCCATTGCACCATTCTCGCCCTTGTACTCCATTCAGACGCATTACCTCCTCTTCCTCAGTAAAGACTGAGCAGAAATACCTGTTCAATATGTCAGCTTTACTGTTGTCATCCTCCACACACCCCATCCTCCCCTTCAGTCTCACTATCCCTCCCTTTGCCTTTCTTTTTCACTTATGTACCTGTAAAGGTTTTGTCCCTCTACCCACTGATTTTGCAATGTGTCCTTCTGTCTGAGCTTTGGCTTCCCTTACTGACCTCCCTGCCTCCTTGCTTCTCCTGGTACTTCTCCCTCTCCTTCTGCCTGTGTGTCTTTTTGTATTGCCTGAATGCAATCTTTTGGCTTTCACTTTCTTTGCTACCTCTTTGGAAAACCATAATGGTCTCCTCTTCCTTTTCCTCTTGCTAACCTGCTTAATACATAATTCTGTTGCTCTTGTAATCCCCATTTAAATACTTCCCACTGTTCCTCAACCCTGATTCCTGCCCCATTCCCTTAATGCCTCTTTCAAGTATCTCCCATTTTCTCAAAGTTTGCCCCCTAAAATACAGGATACGTGTTTTTGTGTGGTTTGGTTCTGCTCTTTCTGTGATTTCAAATCACAGTGACTGAGTGGTCACTGTTCCCCAGGTGCTCCCCACTCTTACCCCATCACACTGTCCCTGTTTGTGAGCACAAGGGTCCAGTATTGCCTTCTGCCGAGTTGGTTCCATGACCAGTTGCTTGAGGAAGGCACCCTGAAGGAGTCCAGGATAAATCTGCTCTAGTTGATGCTGCTGCTGGGATGCTCCAGTCCACGTCTGGAATATTGAAGTCTCCAACCAGTACTACCTCACCCTTGTCTGCCATCCTCTGGATGGCTAGCATCAGCTCCATATCTGTTTCTTCCTCCTGGGCTGGTGGTCTATAGACCACACCTGTGCGGATGGCTGGCCCCATTTTCCTTTCCAGCTTAACCCACAGTATCTCTCCCCCATTTTGTTCCTCCTGGATCTCTGTGGCCCTTATGTCATTTTTCACATACAGTGCCACTCCTCCTCCCTTCCTGCCTGCCCTGTCTCTTCTGAATATGTTGTAGCCAGGTATGGCCAACTCTCAGTCATGGTTATCATTACACCAGGTTTCAGTGATGGCCACAATGTCCAGGTCTGACTGTACCATGACAGCCTCCATATCTTCCATCTTGTTGCTAAGGCTCCTGGCATTTGCACACATGACTTTCCATGATTTGACCTCCCTAGACTGTTTCGCTGTATTTCCATACATTTCCAGTATAATAAAGCCTTTCCAGTATAATAAATAAACTGAAACTGATACCTCTTAACCACCTGCTTACAGATCAGGGACAGGCCAAGAAGAAACTAGGGACAAAGAAACATATTCAGAGACACTTCTTAGCCAATGAACATAGCCACTAAGAATGCCAACCAACCAGTGTGGCCTAATATACAAACCATTGTCCAATAGAATTCCAGACTACAACAGTAATGTTTGCCACAGTTTATGTTGCACAGCCTGCCAGTTAGTGATAGAAAATACAGGTTTTCATGGGACGGGCAACAGATTCAAGGCCAAATCACAGACATCCTGGCAATCAGAGACATTTGTGAGTTCTGGATCTGCGGCATGTTATGGGCTGTGTGATAACAATGGAATACCACAACAGTCTACCCTCAACTGGGTCATATAGGATACCACTCTGTGAACCACAGGAACACACATTGGGACACTGCAGCACAGGTGTGCTTGGGGAGCTTGGGTGTGGGTCCTACAGTAACTGCCTGTGCTGTTATGGTCCCACTGCTGTGCACTATGGATATGTGATGGTGTCACCTGCCACCCTCTGCATCAGTACCCATATGTGGGACCATTGTGCAGGGAACATATCCCAGCACAGTGGTCCAGGGACATGTGATGCCTTCACATGTGTCAGTGTCTCCAGTCCGGTGGGACAGTTAGAAGTATGGTGCTCCGTAGCCATTGCTGCCACAGGGGGATGATTGGATGTGTGTAAAATACCCCACAGTGTCATCTGATACACACTGTTGGGCCATGGTCTATTGGGCCAGGGGAGGCAACAGCAGGGATATCCCCACATACAGTGACAGCGGGGAAGTATGGGCAGACACAGACCCCACAGAATGTTCTGGAATGGTCCCTGTGCTCAGGGGTGGTATGCAGCTCTGCATGGCATGGACAGGCAGACCATCCCCTCCGACCACCCCAAACTGACCCAGGTTGCCAAGATTGCTGTATAGTGCAGCTTTCCCCTGTGGACACCACAACCAACTTTTAACATTCAGGACAACTGGTAGCAATGGGTTCTGCATTTGGTGGGCAGGGGTTACCATCTGCTATTGAATCGTGACTGCACTGGCCAATATCACAGGAGGTGGACAGCAGACCCCACAGCCCTGGATGGGTGGATGGGGTGAAAAGACCTGCACCTGCCCATGACTGTGTATCCACAGCAGATTGCCTCTGCACATGTGCTATGGTCAACAATGTGCATCATGCAGCTACATTTGTACAGTGTCTCTGTATCAGATGGCCTTGGTCTGCAGTGTTCCAGAGCCTTCCATGTTGTGTACTTCTGGCCTGTGTGTACGATATCTCCTTTGTATGTGCTATACCATCATGATGCCTGTGTCCATGTGTCCCCGGTCCAGGCCCTGCACAGTGTGGACTGTACTGTGCAGGCATGTGGGCACTGCCACAGTGACATTGCTTCAGATGGTATACCCCAACCTCCACTGTTGTATGGGTGCCTGTCCAGTGAAGGTGTCCTCCATCCAGTTTCAGTGTATGTGGGGCTGCATGCTGGCAGCAGTGGCTGTGATGACCGGGTGCTGGTGTGACATGAGGACAGAGGCCCTGGGACACCCATGCAGTGTGCACTGTCTGTCCAATGGCTGAAGGTGAACCATGGCCACTGGTTAATGCAGTGTAGTGCTTCACCCCCCCAATGGTGTGCTGTGGGCATGTTAGTGGCCCCCTTCCCCAGTGATGCTGCACACTGCAGGTGAGTCACATTCTCTTAGACAGCTGCCTCTGTGGGAGGACCAAGGGAGTGCATGGGAACCAGGCACTGTCCACCCCAAGCCATCTCTCACCAGCAAAGGTGCTGCAGGCATGGATGAGTTGGTTCCATTGTAGCCCCACTGCGGCAGGGCTGGCAAGTGCAGTATGCATCTGGTTGTAGATTGTGTTGGTTGGCTGGGTTGTGGGTAGTCAACTGTGTGGTGCTGTCTGCATTCCCCAGTCACCTGTGTTACACCCATTTTTCTGGCAGGTACCATAGATGATGATGCTATACTGAGGACCCACCAGTTCAGTTCAGAAGAGGAATATGCACTGGCATAGGCCTACAAGGCCAGGGAGGAGTACATAATATCCCACTACAAGAGCACCTATACCCATGTCCAGTGGGCTTAAGAGGAGTTTGCAGAGGAGGTGAATGTTGAAGGTGGCTAGATTAGGCCGGTGGAGGCAATGAGAAGGAGGTTCCAGGATCTAAGAAGGTGCACAAAAGAGGCCACAGTGACAGAGTACCGAGAGCTGCATGTCACTGCTGGGGGCCCACAAGCAACAGAGGCCACCTGGTCCATGAATTCTACAGAGGAGCCTTATCATCCACACGACAGCCTGTGGATGTGACAGAGGTGTGGGGTGCCAGTTTTTAATCCCAGGTTGGGCCTGTCAAGACATTTGAGTATGTGCATGTGCCATACTCTCTTTGAGAGGGGAGGTGGTGAAGTTGTCCATATCTTGGGGTGCGCAGTGCGCCATGGCTGTTGCTCACTTGGGGTGTGAACATCACTACTGTGTCCTCACAACCACATGTTAGTCCACTGTGTGCATGCCTATGGCAGTTCCCCATAGCATATCACTTGTCTGCCCCCCAGGGCAGGGATATCTACATCCCCAGGATGGTGGGGTGTGCTTGAGTCACCTTAGATTTGGGTATTGCAGTGCTGAGCGTGTTGTCACAGGTGGTGGGACCACCAGTGGTGGGTGAGTGGCCATTTGTGGTGGGGTGCGTTTACCAATGTGCCAGCTATCTGTCACTTGTGGGGTGTGTGTGCACAGTGGTGATGTGCTATAGTGACACTGACACAGTGCCTGCTCCCCCATGGTGGTGGGTGTGTTCCCTATGTAGTTTTATGTCTCTCCCCATGGGGTCAGATCTCTTTACTTCGCACACTGCATTGGTGCATGGCACCATCTACTGGCAGGCAGTATAGTGCAGTGGGTTAAGGCTCTGAGCTGCAGATCTGGATACCTGGGTTTGAATCCCACAGCCGAATAGGTGCATACTGTGTTGATCCTGAGCAAGTCACTTAAGTTCCTTGTGCTCCCAGGTCTCATCTGGAACCAAGCTTCTGCTTAGTGTGCTACTCCTGGTTAAACAATGTTCCCTTTCATTTCCTACTGTGGCATACATGCTGCCTTGGCCTGTACAGTGTTGTGACTGCTGTGACCCTGACTTATTTCCCTGTCCTCCTCTTCCTACAGTATAGTCCATGGAGTCAGACCCAAAGGAGGATACCTGAGGACCATTCTGGCATGTACTGTACTTACAGCCTGGCCATTCACAATACCTGGAGCACTTCAGCAAGGAAGCCCTGGATGATGATGATGATGATGATGATGATGATGAGACCCATGCTTAGAGCCTGGAGCAGGAGGGGCTGACCCCTAACTGAGACAGGTGGTTCCCACAGCTGATCTCTGCCCCAGTGGGGAACATCCACAGTCTTCTTACTGCCTAGTGGCTACAATGATGCTGCCCACCTTAGTCCCTAGCACAGCCATGACCAGGACACACCAGGGCCTCACCACAACCAAGGCCACCTGGCCCTGCTGATAATGCTGGCCACACCACTAATGCACCTCCCAGGATGGGCTCTATCAGCATGTCTACAACCCTGTTAACAATGCAGCTATTGCAAAGGTGTTCACACAGGTGGCTCACTGCAACCAACTCAGTCCACCACACCTTTACTGTTGTGACCCCAGCCTATATAACACCTGCAGGTGCAGCCTGATTGTGTCCCACTGGACAATTCTCAGGAGCAATGAGATGCATCAGAGACAAGGCAGCTGCTGAGGACCACCATGGAGGCACAGACCGCAGTACAGTGGGAACTGGCACAATTCCACCATATGTTATATGAAGACATGACACTCCTCCACCACATGCTTCATGAAGACATGCATTAGGCCAAGCAGTGGTCACAGTCCCGAGAAGCCGTGCTTGTGGCTGCCCTACAGGACCTGAGCAGTACTGTGTGAGAGGCCAAGAGGGCCAGCTACAGCCCTTGTCCTTCCTGTATTAGTAGCCCCACCCCACAACGGACAACACAGCATACACTGACACCACAGGATGCCAGGCCAGGCACACCCAGTATGCCCAGGACAACCAGTTCTCTAAGTACACCACACCCACTGAGTCACAACATCACCCTACCCATGTGTGGTAGTCCACAGGCAATGGTAGCACGTGAATCCCTCATAATGTTGCTGCAGTCCACTCCCCACCATACCAGGGGTTGTTCAGGCAGCTAGTGCATACTCAGGGTGGTGCTAAGGGACACACATTGGTGGTGTATGGCCACGCCCTACCAATTGAGTGTCTTCCCTCCCACTACATTACAGCACCACACCTCCAGCTGCCATGTGTCATAGCCATGGACGTCCAATCCCAGCATGGCTAACTTTGTGTAGAGTCCTGACCTCGCCTGGCTGGTGGGTGTTCCTGTTGACCTTACTGTCTCCCCACTACATTGTCTATGCCTGTGTGTCCCCATGTGACAGTTCTATGATGGTGGGCCAATAGTACTCTACACCTAGCCCCCCCCAACCTACCATGCCTTTGTTTGTGTTGCCAGCCCTGGACAGTCAGCCTCCATGTCCGGCACCATGTGTGTTCCGTATTGCCACTCTTTCTTGACCAGCGGCATTGTCGTTTGTCTCATGCATACCATGTTTTTCCCTTTGTCGAGCATAATGTACTGTTTGCATTGTTGATGATGTTGTTGTTGTTAGCAGTGTCCTGTCTTTCTCATAACAATCACTGAACCATGCAACAATGTCCTGTGTGTTTTCTTACTCACCTGCCTGGTCCATAGATGTCACGTATGCTACAGGCTACGTCCTCCTGGGCTCTTCTGACCATTTTTGGGTCTCACCTGTTAAGCTGCTCCAGTATTCCCTGCTTTTCTGGCTCTGTATATGATGCAATCTGTACCTCTGTGACCGGCAAGCATATTCCACTCGTGAGCAGCATGTTGTGTCTAGAGATGGTCAAAATCCACAAATTTTGTGAAATTTGTGCATTTTCTGAAATATTTTTGTGGGTTTCAAATGAGAAATTCAGCCTTCAAAATGCAGAATTTTGCCTGTGAAATGCAGAATTTTGCCCACGAACAGTAGAATTTCGCTGCTTGCGGGCAAAATTCTGCCATTTGTGGCCAAAATTCTGCATTTCGTGGGTGAATATCCACATTTCTCATCCGCAAAATATTTTGCGAAATATTTTGTGGGGTGAAATTCCCGATTTCACCAGAATTTCACCAGTGAAATTAAATTTTGCTGCATCCCTAGTTGTGTAGCATAAAACAGGCCAGGAATATGACACAGGCCTTGTGAGGGTTATACTGTAAGGCAGCACCAGATTGATCCAGGCACTGGAAGCACATCTTGAGCATGCCAAATACACGCTCTAGGATGTTGTGTGTGGTCTTCTGTATGCCACATTGTACCTTTCCTTTGCTACAAATGCCGGGCAGAGGACTGGTGTAAGGAGCCAGGGGCACAGAGGACAGGCACTGTCCCATGTGAAGGGAAGAGCATATGTTACTGTAATATGACAGCTTAGCAAGTTGTACTCTGCCGACACTCACCACCCATTGGTCTAACCTGTGCACTCTCGAACCTAGCATGCCCAGACCCTGGTGTCCATAGGTGGTTCTACACCTTCATGCCTCATGTGGGACATTCGTGAGGGAGCCTGTGGCATGTACTCACCAACAAGATGCCCACTGAGAATATCCCCACCTTCAGATCTCTGGCACGGGATGGAATTGTGCCATATGAAGGTGTCGTGGGTTCTGCTAGGGTACTGTGCCAGGGTTTTAGTGATGCACTCCTCACCACCTGGCATTTGATGGAGTGATACCCTTTCTTATTTAGGCAGGCGTCCACCCCATCACCGGATGGTGCCCTGATAACAGCATGAGTGCAGACAAAGGCACCAAGTACTGCTGGTAGGTGCAAGTCAACGGAACTGCTGCATGGTTGCTGTGTGCTCCACCAGCATGCTAGGGAATTTGATGAACTCACCAGCATTTTCCAGAAGTGCATCTAGGAACTGCCCCAAAAGGCATGAGGAGGTCAACTGCCAGATGCCAGTGGTGTCTGTCACTTGTGTCTGGAATGTTTCTGTGGCCAGGAAACACATTGTAGCCACATTGTAGCCATCACCCTCAGCTCCATGGACAGTGCATGGCAGCATTGGGTGTCACTCCAGGGGTGGTCATGTGGGCGGTCACAGAGCTGCCTGAGCATGAGTCTGTTGAGCATGTGCTGACACATGAGCTGGCTGTAACTTAGGAACTCGAATATGACTCATGGATGGCAACATCTGTCGGCAGCATAGCACCTCAGCTGCCTATGTATGGGCCAGGGTGGGCTTCTGCACTGTCTTACAGCTTCACAGCCTCCTGAAGTATGTAGTAGGTGTGCTCCCCTGAACACCATCTCAGTTTGTTGGCTGCAGTGTCTCCACCCACCTGTGGGGTTTGCCCGGTTATTGGCCTTTTTATAGGCAATAATAGTGCAACACTAAGTGTCCTGTGCTAACACAATTGCACTGTACTACCATACTGAATATCTTGCTGTGCTGGTATATATGGTCCTACCCCCCCCTTTGTGTGCTGCATACATTTTCTTTGTGAGTGTGTCAATCAGTTTTAGTGCACTGCACCGCCCTTTGAATATAAGACTCAGGGGCAAAATGTAGGTTTAATCACTTTGCACATAGTGCAGTTTTTGAATGTCAGGCTGCAGGAACTCTATGTTGTAGAAGCAGCAGCTTGAATAATTTAGCTACACTGACATTTCTATTAGCAAGTCTGTTTGACTATAATAAAGTACTTCACATATTGCACACTACACTTTCACCACAAAAGGGTACTCTGCACTTTCTTATTATTGTTCTTGAATGCATAACAGCCTTTTTGAGCACTTTCTTCATGGTTCTGAGTTGGGAATAGAGACTTGCATCCCATATGTGGAACTTACAGAATTTAGTGTGCACAATTCCTCTGCCTCCCTTAGATGGACAAAACAAACGTTACCATGAGCATTTGATTCATTAAACTGCTTATTATAAAGTGAAACACTTCCCTGTTTTCTACTCAACATACCTTTAAACTATCTAATTTCTGCTGAACTGACCTTGCAATTTAGGCAAGAGGTCTGCTCACTGAGATAAGTCCTCTGTATCAGCCACTGAAAATCATTGGCTTTTCTGTACTGAAGTTTGTTCTTCCTGCTGTGCTTGCTTTGAGTGTAGCTATGTCTTGCCATTATATCTTCTACTGGCCATGAGAGCCAACTGTCTTGGCTACTAAGTAGGACTGCTTTATTGGGTTGGATAAGTCTATTCCTAAACTCCAAAGCCCTTTCCTGAAACTGGTCTCATCTCTTTGATACGTAACTTTGTGTCTGCTCTGGTTCTTTTTATTGTACTGTATATGCTGATACTACAGTACTGTAGACAATTGTGACAAAGCAGGCTTGGTGGCCCGTCTGTCACCCTTCTGATGTTGACTGCAGAAACCAATATGCTAAATTGAATTTAGGAGGCAGAATTAAATTATTCCTCTGTGGATAAATCAGTCTAATCATTCATAAATTCAAGGTGGACTTATTTATTGCTTCTACCCTGAAATTCTATTAATGCTACATGTCCTTTCACTATACAAAAATGAAATGCGAAGTATGGATGACAAATTTCAATAAATGCAATTCATAAAACCCACATTATTTCTTGACTATAGGTAATGTGATATTTGTGCCTGATGTAGTGCTGTAACATTTCAGGGATTAAGTCACATTTACATTTATTTTGTTTATTAGAAGCTGCTGACAAAAAGCAGGAAAAGTTTAAATCCAAGAAGGTAGCTCTAAACTTGACATCAGTGACCATGCTGTTTTGAAGAACTAAACTGTAGTGCTGACCACAAAACAAAAGCACCCTTCTTGAGATAATTGGAAATATTCCTAGCAATTTCATTTGGGGAAAATTATGTATTAAAGGGCAACCTTACATCATCTTGAGGATAATATATTGCAAGAAAAAGCAAAACAGGTTATCTATGGGAAAACCAGTATGGTTAAATCTGAAGCAAAGTTCAAATGTTCCAAATCATTTTGAGGCACACACACACACACACACACACACACACACACACACACACACACACACACACACACACACACACACACACACACACACACACACACATGCTGCTCAGATACTCCAAAAGGGATTTGAAACACAAACTGGAAACAGACAAGCCAAGAAAAAAAGTAAAAGTGAAAGGATTGCCATGGAGTCAGCGTCTACAACTACTGTGGCGCATGTGCAGTGCACACAAACTCACATAGGGCTGATGAGGTTGATTAGTGGAGCTACCTCAATGGTAGAGGTTTGAGAAAATTGCCACTTCTGCCTTAGTGGAACTTTTGCAAAATTTGGCAACTTTCGTGGAAGTTTCCAAGCTTCCACCAGTTACGGATCAGAAAACTTCCAAATGTGTGGGGCAAAATTTCACCCTGTTCCACCCTGCCTGACGTGTTAATAACCCCCTCTCCGTTGACTAGCAGTACCTCCCCACACACGATCACCCACCCGCCTGACATGTATTTAAAAAAAAAGAAATTAAAACCTGGTGGCTAGTGGTCCATTCCCCAACTCGATCACTAACCTGTGTCCAGTAGTAGCCAATAGTCAGTGATGTAACCCCCCCATCCCTAACCCCCATGTAGTAAAAAATATGTTTTTCCCTGGTGGTCTACTGAACCCCACTCTCTTCACATTCCTGATCCCCAGCATGTAGTTTTTTTTTTTTTACTTATTCCCTGCTGGTGTAGTGGTCCCTCTGCCCCCACCCCAGCAGTTAGTGTCCCACCTCACTCCCCCCATACCGAAACAGGGTGGATGACCAACATAGCCCTCCGCTCTCCTCCACAGCTGGCAGCCCTCTGAGATGTCAATTAATGAGCATGTCATTGACATTTCAGGGGCTGCCAGCTAATGAAGAAGGTCTAATACTGGTCACCCACTCCATTTCAGGATGGAGGGGCGCAAGGTGGGAGACTACATGCCAGGGTGGGGGCAGGGGGAGCAACTAGACTACCAGGGAATAAGTTAAAAAAACACTACATACTGGGGATCGGGGATAGGGATGGAGGAGTGGGTTTACTAGACCACCAGAAAAAAACAATTTTTACTATTTGGGGGATAGAGATGGGGGAGTTACATCTATGACTATTGACTACTACTTGGCATAGGCAGGTGATTGGGTGGGGTGAGGGAACACTAGCCACCAGGGATTAATTTGATTTATTTCAGGCAATCAGGCAGTGATTGGCAACTGGTGGGGGGAAGTGGGGGGGACACTAGACACCAGACATATATTAGGGGGCAGAGCAGGCAGAAATTTCCGTGAAAGTCTGACCTTTGCTTAAATTCTGTCTGAGGAAGTTTTTTCTTGCACACCTCTACACAATAGAGATAGACCATAAGAACAGTTCAGATTACTCCTTGGAATCACGAGGGATATGGAAAAAATAAACATGACTTTCAATAGAAAGCTGAGGTAGCACAACAGCTTTTTCTATTATCCATTTAAAATACACATTTAGGCATCAGTTAGAGTAGAAATACAAAGCTTCAAAAGTGGAAAAAAAAAAAAAACTTTTGGCAAATTTGTGATGTGGTGTTCCTGAGGTTTCTTAACTTTTTTTATTTTCCTGCGTTCAGTAGAGATGTAACCCACATCAGTCCCTCTGGAGCCTCACATCCCCATCGGACCAGTGTCCCACCAGGACCTCCCGGCATGTGCTTGTTGGCCTGTACTAGGCCCCATGGGGAGGGGCTTCTCTCAGAGGGAAGGAAAGATACCAATATCACCAGGAGTGGCCTGGATGGCCATTTCTGGGATTTACTTGTGGCTGAGTGAGGTGGGAGATCCTGACTTCATACCACATGAACTCAGGAATTTTCCTAAAGGCAATTCCCTGGATACTCAGCTGTGCAACGGCATCCTGGTGCATCATGTAAGCTTCCATGCATGACACATATACATCCACTACATCCTACAGTCCCTTGTATCTGTGAGGTTTCAGGCTTGTGGATCTCTAGCCATTGGCAGGTATCAGTCTGTTGCCAGGTGCCTGTGACCCACCCTCCCCAGAGGAGGTGAGCTGTCTGTTGGATGTTCAAACCTCCACCCACTGGCTGGCCCTCTGACTCCCCATGCTCTCAAGCCTGGTTCATCGGCATCCCAAGCAGTAACACTACCTCTGGGTTGGAGGGCCAGGCTATTTCTCAGGATTTAAACATAGAAACATAGAAGTTGACGGCAGATAAGTACCACAAGGCCCATCCAGTCTGCCATTTTTTCTACCTTATGAATGTGCCACAGGCCTGTACTCTGTCAATGACTTATCAATTCATACTCCTCTTTATTGCTCCCTTATGCCTGTCCCATGCCTATTTGAAGCCCTGCACTGTATTCATATCGACCACTTCCTGAGGTAGGCCTTCCCATGCATCCACCACCATTTCTGTGAAAAATAATTTCCTCACATTACCCCTTAATCAGCCTACCTCTAATCTCATGCTGTGTCCTCTTGTCCTGCCATTTTTCTTATATTGAAACATGTTAGACTCTTTCACCTTGTTAAAGCCCTTAAGATGTTTGAATGTTTCATTCATATCACCTCTCTCTCTCTCTCTCTCTCTCCTGTGCTGTAGGGTATACATATTGAGCTCCGTTAATCTGTCCTTATATGTTTTCTGATGCAGTCCCTGCACCATTTTGGTTGCCCTTTTCTGGACTGCCTCCATTTTGTTAATGTCCTTGTGCAGGTGCGACCTCCAGTACTGCACACATTACTCGAGATGGGGCCTAACCAGTGTCTTGACTGGGTGATCAAAGTAGTAGACCAGGGAGGGGCTGTAGACATTGCCTACCTAGACTTTAGCAAGGCATTTGACACAGTCCCATACAAAAAATTAATAATCAAATTAACTAGCCTGGGAGTGGGTCCCAGGGTAGTAGCCTGGGTAAAACACTGACTGGACAACAGGACACAGAAGGTAATTGTAAATGGAGTCCACTCTGAAGAAAGAGGGGTTACTAGTGGGGTACTGCAGGGTTCAGTACTGGTTCCAGTCCTTTTTAATGTCTTTATAAGTGACATTGCAGAAGGACTGAAAGGAAAAGTATGCCTCTTTGCAGATGACACAAAGATCTGCAACAGGGTTGATACACAAGGGGTGGAAAGGATGAGAAGGGACTTGACAAGGTTGGAGGAATGGTCAGAAGTATGGCAGCTTGGATTCAATACAAAGAAGTGCAAAATAATGAACCTGGCAAACAAAAACCCAGGGGAAGCTTACACAATGGGGGGAGGTAGTAACAACAACAAAAATGGAAAGGGACCTGGAAGTAATCACATCAGATGATCTTAAGGTTAGCAACCAATTTGAGAAGGCAATAGGGAGGGCTGAGGAGTTATGGGGATGTATAGGGAGAGGCATCTCCAGCAGAAAACAAGAAGTTGTTAATTCTTTGTACAGACAGTTGGTGAGACCCCATCTGGAGTACTGTGTCCAGTTCTGGAGACCCCATCTCTGCAAGGACATAGACAGGATGGAGGCAGTCCAGAGGAAGGCAACTAAAATGGTGCAAGAGAAGCCATATGAGTAGAGAGACTAAAATAGCTTAATATGTATACCCCTGAGGAAAGGAGGGATGGGGGGACATGATAGAAACTTTTAAGTACCTCAGTGGAATCAACAAAGTCCAAGAAGGTAGCATCTTTCAGAAAAAGAGATGTCCAAGAACAAGGGGGCACAATTTGAAGATCAAAGGGGGATGGATTAGGGGCAATGTAAGGAAGTATTTTTTCACAAAGAGGGTGGTGGACACATGGAACAGCCTTCCTGAGGAGGTTGTGGGATCTGAAACTGTGGGAGAATTCAAAAATGCATGGGACAGACATAAGACAATTCTTGTGGGGGGGTAGGAAGAAATAGGCTGTTGGTTAACTAGGATCTGCAGCTTATCCTGTAGGTAGGGAAATGGGCAGACAAGGTGGGCCAAGCGGTCCTTATCTGCCAGCAAAGTCTATGTTTCTAGGTTTCTATGTTGTAAAGAGGGATTATTACCTCCCGCTTACAACTTGCGATACCCCTACTAATACGTCCTAACATCCCTCTAGCCTTACTTACTGCTTTAGTTGTCTGCTTGGATGATTTCAGGTCATTTGTGATGATCACGCCCAAGTCTCTTTCTTTTCTTGTGATTGCCAGCAACTCCCCTCCCAATCTGTTGGTGGCTTCGGGGTTTCTCTTTCCTATGTGCATGATCTTGCACTTCTTTGCATTAAACCCCAGTTGCCACTCTTCTGACCATTTTGCCAGTTTATCCAGATCTCTTCTCATTCTGCCAATGCCATCTGGATCATCTACTCTTTTGCAGATCTTGGTGTCATCTGCAAACAGAAAAACCTTGCCCTCCAGTCCATCTGCAATGTCACTGATGAAGATATTGAAGAGGACTGGCCCCAGGACTGATCCCTGAGGTACCCCACTTTTGACTTTCATCTCTTCTGACTGTATACCATTTACCACCACTGTGTTTTCTGCATACCGACCAGTCTGCCACCCAGTTGACAAACTTCTGTCCCCCCTCTGATCCTACCTGGCTTATTAATCAATCATCTATGTGGAACAGTATTGAAAGCTTTGCTGAAGTCAAGGTAAGTGACATCAACTGCCCCCCTTTGGTCCACCACTCTGGTTTCCCAGTCAAAGAAATCTATGAAATTAGTTTGACAGGACCTTCCTGTTGTAAACCCATGCTGTCTTGGATCCTGTGCTCCTACGGATTCCAGGTGTTGTACTAGCCTTTCCTTAAGGAGTGCCTCTGTAATCTTGCCCACTACTGAGGTAAGACTGACTAATCTGTAGTTCCCTGCCTTCTTCCTGCTACCATTCTTGTGAATGGGATCACGTGAGCCTTCTCCAGTCTTCTGGGACCTCTTCTGTGCTCAAAGACTCACCAAACAGTTCTGATAAAGGCTCTGCTAGCTCATCCCCTCAGCTTCTTTAGTACCCTGGGATGTATGCCATCAAGCCATCAGGTCCCATTGCCTTGTCCACCCTGAGCATAGCAAACTCTTGTAAGACTCTTTCTTTTGTGAAGAGACTGGTGCACACCTCCCTCCCGTGTCCATGGTGCTAAGCTGTGGGCCCTGCCTACCTTCTCCTCAGTAAATACTGAGCAGAAGTATCTATTTAGGATAGATGCTTTTCTTTGGTCCTTCTTCTCACATCCCCCTTTTCCCCTTTGATCTTAGCAATACCCCTTCTAGACTTTCTCCTTTCCCTAATGTATCTATAGAATATCTCGTCCCCTTTTACTGTTTGTGCTAGTGTTTCCTCAGTTTGGGTCTTTGCCTGCCTTACTGCCTTCCCTTCTTCCCTTAGGGAAGTTTTGTATGCCTCCCCCTCTTCCTGACTCTGTGTTCCCTTATATTTCTTGAAGGCCAGCCTTTCAGCTCTGACCTTTTCTGCTACTGCTTTTGAGAACCAAAGTGGTTTCCTTCTTCTTTTGCTCTTTCTTTTCTCTCTAACACAATGGGAAGTTGCTTCAAGTACTGTATCCTTAATGCTTGCTCACTTTGCCTATACCTCCTCACCTGTATTTCTTCTTGCAGGGCTAGCTTAACTCTGTTGCCCATCTTATCAAAGTCAACTCCTCTGAAGTCCCATATTTTTGCCTTGGAATGGGATGATTTATTTCTAGTGGCCAAACTGAACCATACCATGTGATGGTCACTGGCCCCCAGATGACCTTCTACCTGGAGATCTGTGATCAATTGCTTGAGGCAGTCATGGCTTTACCCTGTCTTTTGCACTGCTTCTCAAGGCATGGACATTAACTTACACACCAGTACTTTGAGAGAGGGTGCTGAAGATAGAGTATCCAACAATACATTGAACAATTATTCAAACTACAAAGAACACTACACCACACATTCATCAAGAGTTACAGATAACATTTGTATCCTAACATCCCATTTTCCTACTTTTGAGATTTTGTGCTTGAATTCTAATTGATGTTTTGATGAGGTTTTTGTGCCAAAATGTCCATGGTTTCCATTGGTAATTCTTACTCTTCACCCATCCTATACCATGCAATCACTAGCATCCAGTGGCACCCTGCACTGATAAAAAAAGAAGTTAACATGAGAGAGAATATGAGAATGCTGTAGAAATGGTCTGGTATTTGACAATTGAAATGCAATACAAAAAAGTGCAAGGTGATGCATATGGGGGAAGGGGGGTTGAGAATCCTGGAACAGTAATGTATAGACACATGCTGTACAGTGGTAGCCATCAATCTTGGATGGCATGATGCATAATGAGGAGATATAGGTTCTCCATAGCTCTGTTACCCGATGTATAGAAAGTGATTTCAGCATGTTACACAGCCCAACATAGCCAACTGTGGCTACTCATGGCATTGGCTACCACTGGACTTGTCTTTTTTCTTTCTTTCTGTATTTTGATAATTCCTTTGTTTTTATTTTTTTTTTGTTAGAGTGTTTTTATTATATCATTTGAAAACCATTGGGTCCAGAGAGGATATAGTAAATGGCATGGAGGATGTGCACTTTGAGATTGGCAATGAGCAGTAGATATTACTGTTGCTCACACTGGACCATGGTGATCTTAATGGGTTTTGCAGACTCTGTCACAACACCACAAACAGTAATCCACAGCAGATGCATGCCAATAGCAACTGCCACAAGCAAGTTACAGTAATTACCATGTATTGCCGACTTCAAGACTTTTTTCCCCCATTTGTTGTTTTCTTTATCCCATACCATTTGCTGAACTGGAGGACAAGGTGGTTTGAGCAAAATCTTAAAAATACCCCCCCACACACACACACACACCCACACACCCCCCAGCTGACTCTACATTTGCCCAGGGAAGAGGAAAGCGTGGGAAGTAACCCACAGAGTAATCCCATGTCCAGAGGTAGATGGATGGAACATGATAACAGGAGTCACACCCTTTTAGATTTTACTGTCCAGCTTATTCATGCCCTGGTAGGTGTGACCACTTTGACGACTTCTTCTTCTTCTTCTTCTTCTTCTTCTTCTTCTTCTTCTTCTTCTTCTTCTTTCCTCCTCCTCGTTCTCCTCCTCCTCCTTCTTCTTAGCTTTGTCCTTGCACAGTGCCAGTGGAGAAACACCAACTGCTTTCATAATCTTGTAGTGAGCACCAGGTTTGGGCCTCTTCTTTCTGTCATTAATTCTAGAGTTAATTGGATCCACCCTTGGTCTGATAAAAAAGTAGATTTCAGTTTGCTCCACACTATATACAAATCCTTCCAAAGTGACATGGAATGGGAACAGTTAGTGTTACTGTAAGCAAGAACATTTTTGGACATGCTCTAGACAGCTTAACAATGCTCTTCTTTTGTCAAATCTACAGCATCAGACACCAGACACAGGACAGAACATTAAAACTTTTCTTGCAGAACATAAACATTTATTTTCATAAGAAATAAATGCACACATCTGTAGGTGATTGGGGGATTATATGGCCAGATCTCTGCCTAAAACCCACAAAGGGCTCAATTATAATCCATATTCATATATATGTATGTATATATATATATATATATATGTATGTATATGTATATAAAAATATATATGGAGCTAGCTAGCCATTTTAGCATCTTATTACCACATATGTACAGTCAAACAGACTGAAAAAAGATCCCCTCACAGCCCGCTGAGACCAGTCTAAGGGGGCTATACTCCCCTGCCCATATCTGCTAAGGTTCGGTGGAGAATGCAGCTCATTTGGGTGCATCAGCAGCACTTCCTTGAGTATTACTTCACAACAGGGACAGAGGGGAGTGCTGGGAGAATTGGTATATTGAATGCGGGGGGTTTATATGTGCTTTTTGTGCAGCAATACTGACATATTCTATGTATTTATGTATAAGATAGTGTATGAGCAATCACATGCAAGTCTATTTTTCAATTGAGAGGTTTCTGTGGTAACAGAAGACCTTGAGAGAACAGCTTGCGAGGTCCCATTACCATGGAAACCTTGAGTTTGAAAAATAGTCTGGTTGTGTATGAATTGCTTATACACTGTCTTTTATAGCGTATCAACAAACATACAATTATGAATTTGTCATTACAGTTCAGTATTTTTGAGCATAGAACTCTTCTGGGACCAGTCTTACTACCACAGCTATTTCCAGTGGATCGGAGGATCATGGAATGCACATGCATGAAGGCGATCCTTGTTGTTGTGCTGCAGTAGCTATGTAGCCAGTACAGTGTAACAGAGCCATTGTCATAGCTACTGCAGCACAAAAAGGCTGTTCCAGGCATGGATTTCCATGCAGAACAGTGTTCCACCCTAAACTATAAAGCCATAATTCATAGAATGCATTGTACCAGTGATTTTGTGACTATGTGTAGTGTAGGGTAATATATGAAAGCGGGTGATAGTGAGGGGACTGACAGATGGGATTCTACTCTGTCTTAAAGGGCTTATTGAGTCATGTACTGTATTGTGCCATGGGCAGCAAAGTGTTTTAATTCTTTGTTAGGCAGGGGGATCATAGCATGATTCTCAGCAACCTAAACTGGCTTGTCTTTGCATGTACCTTGTACTGGCCCAGGAACACTATGCTCTGGGATGCAGTGGACCCATTACACTGTTGCCCAGGAATCTCAGAGTGTCCAACTTAATGCCTTGGCTGGCATCAATGCCTAGACTCAGAGAATTTTGTTCTGTATGCAGTGGGGAGTACCTGACCTAATGACAATGGATGTGGCTGTGTGTTTATTTATTTAGTTAAATGCTGTAAATTTGGAAAGGAGAGCTTTACAGCACTGCCTATTGTCAATCTTGTCCTGGGGGAGGGACCCACTAGTAACACCGTTAGTGTTTTAGACTGTCCTGATGAATCTGACAGATAGTTCCTCTATCCAACTGTATATCTGCAGTCTTATATAACTCCATTCAAATTTCAGATCCAGGGTTGGATAATGGAAACTGAGATCAGATAGTGGGATTCAAGATGAGAAGTCTGTATAGGATCCCTTGGATCCAAGGTCAGATAGTGGGTTCCATGGTCAGACTGTGAGATACAAAGTTGAATGTCTGTTTCGGATCCCTCAGATCCTAAATAGTCACATCACATAGTTGGTATCCTTTTGCATTGAAGGCGACCGGATCCAGTAGTCAGATGTCAATGGTAAGCAGTGTCATCTGGTATCAAGGAAGATCAGTCATAGCCAATGGTATTTGATTCCATCTGATACTATCTATGCAACACCAACACCAACACCAACTGAAATTAAAACAGATTAAACTGTTGGTGGTATTTTTAATGAAAGAGAAAAATTTGTCCAGAACACTGGAACATTTCCTTACTCTTTTTGATAGATGCCATGGACTGCTTAAAGGCCTCCTGAACAACTATCAGTAAAGGCAGATGGTCTTGGTTAACATCTCATCCAACAGGCAGAACATCTGGCAGTACAGTGTCCCTTGTACTTCACCTAGGGTCTAGCATTTATGGTATGAGCCCAATCCTAGTGTGAACTAGAATCCATTATCTTCTGTTTCATGGATTTTGGTGTGGGGAAATTGGAGACTTATGTCCTGTACGCTGATGGGGTGTATAATATTGGTTGGTGAGCTGGGTATCCCATGCTATGCCATTCTCTGTGGTGCTGCTACTAGGCTTCACTGGGTGTTTGTCTCTACCTCAGGGCATACAAATCCATAGTCCCATTTGTAACCTGCATTAGCCAACAGTATGTGGTGCTCCCCATGATCCTGGACATCCCATGGAATTGTATCACCTCTAACTTTTCTACCTGTAGTATGAGAGTATTGTATACTGTATTATATATTAGATACAGGACAGCAGACAGCATGGCTTCATGAAGGGGAAGTCTTGCCAGACAAATCTAATTCAGTTCTTTGGGTGACTCAGGTGATTGACCGGGGCAGGGTGGACGTGGCCTATCTGGATTTCAGTAAGGCCTTTGACACAGTCCACCATAGGAGGCTAGTGAGCAAGATGGAAAGCCAAGGGTTGGGTGGGAAAATAACAAGCTGGGTGGAGGTCTGGCTGTCAGGATGAACTCAGAGGGTGGTGCTAAATGGGGTGCACTCCGGGACAGTGAGGGTGAAGAGTGGAATGCCACAGGGATCAGTTTTGGGTCTGCTTCTCTTCACCATCTACACCAGTGCTATTGCTGAGGGTTTAAGGGGGAGGGTATGCCCATTTGCTGATAATACGAAAATATGCAATATGGTGGACACCCCTGAGAGGGTGGAGCACATGACGGAGGAGTTAAAAATACTTGAAAAATGGTCTGGGATGTGGCAGCTTAAATTTAATGCCAAGAAGTGTGCTGTGATGCACTTGGGGAGTAGGAACAGAAGAGCAGGATGCACCATAGGTGGGGAGGAAATTAAAGTAACAGAATAGGAGAGGGATCTGGGGATCATAGTCTTCTCAATCCTTAAGGTAGGAATCCAATGTAGCAGGGCAGTGGGAAAGACCAATGGAATGTTGGCATGCATAGGCAGGGGCATTACTAGCAGAAAGAGGGAGGTAATCATGCCCTTATACAAAGCCATAGTGAGGCCGCACCTGGAGCATGGGGTCAGTTCTGGAGGCCACATCTCTGTAAGGATATTGATGCATTGGAGAGGGTTCAAAGAAGGGCAACCAAGATGGTGCAGGGTATGCAGGGAAAGTCATACAAACAGAGATGTAAGGAGCTGGATCTGTACACGCTGAAGACAAGGAGGGAAAGGGGAGACATGATTGAAACTTTAAAGCATGTAAAAGGGCTCAATAAAATGGGAGAAGAGAATTTACTTAAGAGGAAGAGGGGGTCAAAACTAGAGGGCACAGTATCAGACTGCAAGGAAAAAGATACACGGGCAATATGAGAGGGCATTTCTTCATGGAGAGGGTGGTGAAGCCTTGGAACAGACTACCAGACAGAGTGGTGGGGGCAAAATCAGTGAAAGAATTCAAGAAGGCATGGGACAAGAATATGGGGCTGAGTAATGGGGGGAGGGTAGGGACTGGCAGGGAGGTGGAGGTGTGGGGGGAAGGGCAGACTAGAAGGGTTGTTATGATCCTTTTCTGCCTTCAAGCTTCTATGATTCTATGATATATTAATTATTATAATATTCATTTACTTGGACTACACTAAAGCATTTGACATGGTTCACCACAAAGAATTAATAGATATATTAATGCAACTAGGTTTCAGCCCAAAGATTATAGAATGGATTGGAGCCTGGCTGAACCAGAGAATATGAAGGATTAACTTCAGAGGCTTCTCCTCTAAGTGGGGAGAGGTGACCAGTGGGGCACCCCAGGGATCAGTGCTGGGGCCATTGTTTTTCAACATCTGTATCTCTGCTATGCAACCATCCCCTAACACTTGACATGAAGTTGGGCAGCATAGTAGAAAATGAGGCAGCTATTTGGGGGCTTTAGGAAGATTTAAAGAAATTGGAGACATGGGCTAGGGAGCATAAATTAGAATTTAATATGAGTAAATGCAAGGTAATGCATTTCTGGGTCCGAAACTGCCTGGCAAAGTATTACTTGAATGAAACAGAGCTTGAGACTACTGATGAGGAAAGGGTTTTAGGTATATTTATAACTTACAGCAATACTTATGGCAATTTTTCATTTGGCGTACATACACAAGAGGTGGTAAGAAGGGGAACAGACTGCTAGCATGCATACTAAAGCATATCAGAAATAGAGACACGAGGGTCTTCTTGCCCTTGCTCCATTCTCTTGTTAGGCTCCATCTTGAATTCTGTTCTCAGTTTTGGGCACCAAACAAACTATGTGATATAGCATTATTGGAGGGGTTGCAGAGAAGGGCAACAAAAAAGATTGCTGGAATTTCACACTTATTCTACAGGTAGAGACTTAACAAGCTGGGTCTCTTCTCCTTGGAATATGGAAGACTAAGGGGGGACTTTGAGTTTAATATACAATTCTTTCAGAATCAGTGATATCTGGAAGTGTACTTGCATAGTTAAAAAAATAGCAAATAGGGAAACAGAATCACAGATATCAGCTGAGGGGTGAACTATACAGGACTTCTACATGAGGCTTTTGGATAAAACAAAGGGTGGTGACTATTTGATGTGTTGTCAGAGTATGGATCTGTTTAAAGCAGAGCTAGATAAATACCTGATAGGTAATCATAAACAGTAGTCCATTGTAAAATGGCGAGTCACTAATGGCTAATGCCACTGACTCATATTATTCTTATGATTTCTATGATTCCAATGATTAATTATTGGGGCGTGGTCGTGCCCCTATAGTTAAGGTTAAATTGTCACTTATATGTTAAATTCAAAATCATGCACTTTAAAAACTTTGCAACCATTCAAGTGATTAGCATAAAAATTTGAAAGCAGTATCAGGGACCAAAGATCTCTTGATGTGGCAAGTTGCTCTCCAATCAAATGCGTGGGTGCAGATATATGGAGTGTGAAAAAAGGTGAAAATTACTATTCTTTCCTTTCTTTGTCATGCCACAGCACAAATATGGTTTGGAATTTTGGTCTGAAATTTTTAGGGCAGAAAGGTCTTGGGGCACAGATGTGCCTTTTGAAGATTTGGTGAAAAAATATTAATCCATTGCAAAGTTATTACATTTTAAAGTTTCCCATTATTTTCTATTGGAATTTCGCTCTCCAGTTATATGTGAGTCTCGAAAAAAGGATCCCTTTCCACAAATGGGTACTCCTTGTTTGCAAATGGGTCATCCTGCATTGCAAATCTTTTATTGTGCTGCTGCCATCTTGTTTTTCAGTTAGCAAGGGACACAAAATTAAATAACTCAAAAAAAATTACATGTTTAGTTGCAACCAGCACATGTGTTCTTCTAATTGGGATTCATTTCACCCAATTTTGGTGTTGGTTTCTGGAAAAATTAGTTGGAAACTTGTTTTTTCAATATGTTGAAATCCTGTTCCATGTCTTTATTCATGCTTGGGAATCCTTTTTTACAAACTGCGAAAAAAGAACCCTGCAAAGGATTCCCGTGCATGAAATAAGATACAGAAATGGCTCTCGATTACCAGAACACTGTTTCACTGGTGTCTAGTGTCACCCTTCCACCCTCTGATCACTGCTCCTGTTAATTGTTGCTGTTTCCCTGGTGTTTAGTGGCACCCTCTGACTGCTGTCTCAATTGTTCTTTTCCATTTCTCTGGTGACTACTTGGGCTCTGCGATGCCGGTTCAACAACAATTTTGTCGACCTCCATCACAGCGGTGGAATTTATGTCAACTGCAAGTTGTGGTTGACATAAATCCTGAAGGACTCCCAGTCTCTTTTTCTGTAGTGGGGCATCACCCCCCCAAACCCCCATGTATATAATCAACTCCGAGTCAGAGTTGATTCACAGAGGGGGTGCAGGGCCAGGAGACAGTGTGCCTGGGTCTCTGGCACACCAATACAGTGAACTGTTGATGTTGCCGGCATCGACGTAGTTTTCTGTGTTGGTGTCACTGTTGGGGAGGTATACCGACTACTGGCACCCCCACCCTCAGATTGATGTCCATGTTTTGTTCCTCATTTTCCTGATGTCTAGTGGCACCCCCACCATCTGATAATTGTCCACATTTTGTTCCCAATTTTCTTGGTGCTTAGTGGCACCCCCACCCTCTGATTGCTCTCCCCATATTTTTTTCCATTTCCCTGGTGTCTAGTGGCACCCCCCACCTTCCAGTTTCTGTCCCAGTTTTATTTTCCTCTTTCGCTAGTGTCTAGTAACACCCTTTCATGCTTCAATTTATCTCCCCATTTTATTTTCCTCTTTCCCTAGTGTCTTTTGGCTACCCCCTCCCTACCATTCTTGTCCATGTTTTCTTTCCCATTTCTCTGATGTCTAGTGGCACCCCCACCCTCCTATTGATGGCCCCCTTTTATTTTTCTGTTTCTCTGGTGTCTAGTGGCACCCTCCATCTGCCGATCATTCCCCATCCCTGCAAAAACAAAATGGACCTCAATGTTTTCTTTGCTAGGAAAAATTAAATGGTTCTTCACTGATCTAATACCCCAGCCCCACTTGCCATTCAGCACCCACAATTCCACAGCCTGCAGTACACCCCACATGCCCTTACATACCTGAACAGGTAGCAGGGTGAAGATCCATTCTCCAATCAAAGACATGTCTTGCTGCTGGAACTAGCAATTGCAATGTGCTGCTGGAACCACGACTGGAATATGACAAAGTAAGGTAATGTAGGGATTACAGAGAGCAGGGTACTAGATGGGTTGAGGGTATTAAGGGTGGACAAAGCACCTGGACCTGATGGTATTCACTCTAGGGTACTAAGGGAGTAGGCAAAGGTCCTGGTGGAGTCACTGGCTGACCTGTTCAATACCTCCCTTGACACGGATGTGTGCCACAGGACTGGAGAATGTCCCATGTGGTGCCCATCCACAAAAGTGGCCCAAAGGATGACTAAGGAAACTATAGGCCAGTGAGCCTTACATTGATCGTGGGACAGCTCATGGAGACCATCCTAAAAGAGAGGCTAGTGAGCTTCTTGGAGGAAAACAATCTTCAGAATGGTTAACAGTATGGGTTTGTAGTGGGCAGATCCTGCCAGACAAACCTTGAAGAATACTTTGATTGGGCGATGCGGGAACTGGACAAGGGCCACACAGTGGATGTCCTGGCCTTTGTTTCAGTGCCTCATGGGAGGTTGGGGGGAAACTGGAATATGTGAGGGCAGCACCAAAAATGGTGAAATGGATCTCAAACTGGATAAAAGGAAGGCAGCAAAGGGTGATGATGGTGGTGGTGAGGGTGAGCACAGAGAGTGGTGACGAGCGGTGTACCACAGGGATTGGTACTGGGATTGGTGATGTTTCAGATATTTTTGCAGATTTCTCACATGGGATCTGGAGCAGGATCAGTCTGTTCACAGACGATACCAAGATGGGAGCTGTGGTTGATAATGCAGAGGGAAGAAAGGGGTTGCAGGAGGACCTGACTAAGTTGCAGGAGTGGAAGGAAACATTTAAGTTGGGATTCAATGGCAAGAAGTGCAAGGTTCTGCACTTCAGAGTCAGGAACCAGGGGAGGGGTCACGTGATGCAGTGGTGCTGAGTGGCTGTCTGCTTTGGAGCTCCCGTTTCTCCCCTCTTAAACTTTATCTTTTGACAAGCCAAAACCACCAGTCTACCACCAAACGCTGTCTAAACATCATTGCTACTCCAGGAATCGACATTGGAACAAATCGGAGGTGTATATTGCCTGCTGGAACATCGCGATGTTAGATGCAGAAATGAAGGCCTCAGGAGTCAGGCACACCCCACCTACAACCCCAGAGAAAGCCTCAAAGAAAGCTAAAAACTCTGGTTGCAACCCTTCCTTAGCCAGCAAAACTTCATCTACTGGAGGTCTTAATGTTGCAGGAGGTACTATCTTGACGGAGGAGCGCTTTTGGAGGAGTTATCACCTTTAAGGATACCTGCAAGAGATCTCCAATGAAATTAAATCTATGAGGCAAGATTACACAGACCTCTCAAGAAGGATGGGAGACTCAGAATCCAGAATAGGTTCAGTGGAAAGACGGCAACAGAAAATAGACCCTGAGATAGTCAGACTTCGCCAGCAAATACAAAAATTACAATTAAAATCTGAAGACCTGGAGAGGCGCAGCAGAAGAAACAACATCCTGATTTTGGGTCTTCCAGAACTGGAAGAAGGGGGAGACACTGTCAAGTTTGTCCAGCAATTCTTAAACAAGGTCGTGGGTCCTTCTCCTGTCCACCAACAATATCATGTGGAGCGAGCTCACAGATCTTTTGACCCAGACCTCCCCAAGCGCCCCAGACCTCTGATTATCAAGTTCCTAAGCTACCTGGACAGACAACACGTCCTAGACAAAGTTAAACAGCTGGAAGCAGTCCTATGGAATGGAGCCAAGCTGAGGATTACCCAGGATTTACCCAGAGAGATTCATCTGAAACGTGCTGCCTTCCACCCAATAGTAAGCAAATTGATAGCTGCTGGAAAGCCCTTCCGCATGATCTACCCTGCTAAGCTGTCTGTACAAGTTGAAAACTCCTGGCATTCCTATGATACCCCAGAAGAAGCCCTAGCTGACCTATCCAAGTTGCTGCCTGATCTATTCAAGGGACTTCCAATCAAATGACTGTGCCCAATCTGAACTAGGAATACAGAAGAAATGGACTACCAGCTGTAATCAGGACTTTTAAAGTTAATTTTATGTTCCTTTTTGCAAGCTCTGGGCTAGATTGGCCCAGTTTTGGTACTCACTGTGTAGTCGCTAAGCTCTCCGGGGGTGCAGGTAATCCTGGGGTTGATCACCTCTGCTTTCAGTGGGGGACTTCTCCGGGACCCGCGTGGTGCTGGAGTTGGTGGTTAGAGGCCACAGGCCTAGTCGGCCTGCCTCTTGCTTCCCTCGTGTCCTAGCCTCTCAATGTATCAGTAGGAACTAAATGCCGAGTGCTCGAGGACCTATTCAGGTCGGACCATTTTGGTCCGTCGGCATTTCGGTCCCCGCGCGATTTCCCCCTTCATTTCCAGGTCCCTATAGAGATTGGACCGAGAGGACTAGGACACTGGAACTGCCCTCAGGTAAGGCTGTTCATTGCCTTTTTTCTTCCTTCTGGTGATAGGGGGCAATTTCAGTCATTTAGCCCACCATACCTCTCAACTGCCCCTGATTTTCAGGGATGTCCCTGATTTTGCTTCAAAATTTTACTCTGTCCCTCCTAAACATTGTCTTTCTGTGACCAAACTGTGGGGGTTATAAGCAAAAAATAATGTCAAACTTTAAAGTTACAGACTTGTTCTTCCTTAGATAATGCATGTTACACCAAGCCCTTTATTCTACCAGCTTCCTGAAGGGATATCTCCAATTTTGAAGAAGTGTCCCTGATTTTGGTCCTTTGTCTCTGATGTTTTTAAGCCTTGTCCCTGATTTATGAGGCAGGAGGTTGAGAGGTATGTAGCCCACAGAGGCAGGGCTTTTACAATGGAAGGTGGGGGAGCAGGGGGCTTATAGGCAGGTTGCGACCAAATAGGGAGCTATTGGGTACCCGTTAGATGCCTCGCTGTTAGGAACTGTTTTTTTTTGCTGTTCGGACTACAGATGTGGTGGGCTACTGTCTCTGGTTTCGTGGTTGTGGGGATTCCTTTTATTATAAGGGTTAGAAAGGGGTACCCTGGGGAGGGAGGGGTATGAGAGCAACCAGAACTGTGTCTGATGCTGTGACAGTAGATCTGTGGGGTTGTGTAAATAGTGTATGTTTGGTAATGGGGAGGGAGGGAGGGGGATGGGGATGTTGTTCATGTTACTGCTGATGGTTGGAGTGTTCATATTTGGACTGTCGTTTACACCGTTCATGGGATAAGGTTGTGGGGGAGGGGGATTCTGATCACAGGAATAATAATATTGTTTGTGGAGCTGCCACTTAATTTTGCAGACTGTTTCGACCTGAAGTTTAATTTTAGAGGTGAGCAGCTTATCAATGTTATTAATTCCGAGCTTTTACTTTTAATTAGGAGAGAAATGTTGGGGTGTATTGGGGGGGGGGGCTTGAGGGTGTCACCACTGTAAGATGCGACAGGAGATTGCTAGGACTAATGGCTGTCGTATTGCACTTTGTCCTAAAATATGGCTGGTAGCACTGTTAAAATGATTAGCTGGAATGTGAGAGGGATCAGAGATGCCAAGAAAAGGGCCCGCATTTTGATTAATTGCTCGATAATGGGTGCCGACATATTATGTCTGCAGGAAACCCACATTACTGTAGCTGAAAGTAATATGTTACGAGTCAGAGGTTTCTCCCAAGTTTTTGTGGCAGGAGACTCGTCGGAAGCCAGAGGGGTAGCTGTTATGATAAGGAAAAGCATACCTTTCAATCCGCGAAGGTTGTCAGGGACTCAGAAGGTAGATATATATTGGTGTCTGATCCTCTATAATTCCCCTATTGTTTTAGGCTCGGTTTATGGCCCAGTTGGAGGAATGTGACCTTTATTATGCAGTTAGTTGACAAACTTAGCTCCCTTCTACCCACCCTTTGATCCTAGGAGGGATTGGAACGTAGCTCCAACTCAGGAGCTGGATAAAACTTTAGACCACTGAGACCACTGCTTCCGCCAGAATTGGCGAAGAAGGATATGGGTAACATGCTGGGTCTGGTGGACCCCTGGAGAACTCTCCACCCTCTCAACAAAAGCTATACCTTTTTCTCTCCCCTCCATAATTCCTGGTCACGACTAGACTACTTTCTAATAGCCACCTCTCTCATGACTAAAGTCTTCACGGCAGGTATCGAACCCATAGTAATTTCAGACCATGCGCTAGTCTGGTTTAAATTCTCTCCTCAGTCCATAACTTCCCGTGACACGGTCTGGAAACTCAATATCCAGCTATTAAAAGAAGAATACTCTCTCACTCAGATTAGATTCTTTATTAAAAACTATCTGGAAACTAATCGAAGCTCAGTGACCAGGATGGATATTCTCTGGTGCTCTTTAAAATGCTCCTTGAAAGGGGAACTTATCAAGATTTCCTCTAGGAGAAAGAAACACAGGTCGCAGAATCTTATCCATCTCTCAAACCAAATTAAAACAGCAGAGAATATGTTGGTCACTTCTAGCTCGTTGAATGGCTTAGAACACCTCCACAGACTTAAAAATGAATATGAAGGTTTGATCCGAGAGAAGACGGAGTTTGCTTTATTGAAAACTAAGGCTAGATATCTGGATCAGGGAGAAAAACCGAGTAGACTCCTAGCACTAAAACTGAAAGAAGTGGAGAATTTTAGGCTGATTCCCGCTCTAGAAGACCAAGGAGGATCCATCAAAACAGAGCCCAGAGATATAGCAGCAATCTTTAAAGATTATTACCAAAATCTATACTGTCCGAAGGCACCTCCTTCTCTCCACTCAGGACTAGAGGGTTTTTTTCAGTCACTGACACTCCCTCGTCTCTTGGAGGATCAGGTGGCCTTTCTCTCCTCACCTCTTTCCCAAGAGGAGGTGGAACAGGCTATTCAAAGTCTACCGTCAGATAAAGCCCCTGGCCCGGATGGGTTCCCAGCCAGTTTCTACAAGGCCTTCTGCCAGGAGTTGGCTCCCCTGCTCCTGGATTTATACAACTACTTACTGTCAGCAGATACCCTGGATCCCTCCCTACTGAGGCCATTATTATATTGATCCTAAGACGGCTGAACCCTCCCAGAACCCAGCCAATTACAGACCAATCTAACTTCTTAACTGTGATATTAAAATCCTGTCCAAGATTCTAGCCTCCGTGATCAAACAAGTGTGGACCCCATTATTGAGTACTGAGCAAGTAGGATTTGTACAAGGGAGGTCAGTGATGGATCATATTAGGTCGCTCTCTCATGTGTTCAGGGCAGCTCAAAATTCTCGGGTTCCTATGGCATTGGTAGCCCTGGACGCAGAGAAAGCGTTCGACTGAGTTAATTGGGAATTTCTATGGTATACCATGTCCAGATTCGGCTTTCCGAAGGAGTTCATAGGGTGGATCAGAGCTCTATATAGAACCCCCATGGCAAAGGTTTATTGCAATGGGATCCTCTCACCCCCCATACAGCTCCACTCTGGAACCCGACAAGGCTGCCCCCTATCCCCATTCCTATTTAACCTCTACTTAGAGCCATTACTGATCAGTCTCAAAGCGGCCCCAGGGATCCAAGGATGCCCTGTCCTCAGCCAAACCTCCAAGATTTCAGTCTATGAGGATGATATTCTGCTACAATTAGCTAACCCGGCTGATTCCCTACAAGTGGTAATGAAGTTAATTACACAATTCGGAGAGTTATCCAACTATAAACTTAATCTAGCAAAGACTGAGATCTTCCCACTTAATGTACACTTACCTGGGCTTCCGTGATCCCATCTGGGCATGAAGTGGACCCCATCTCACTTGAAATATCTCGGTGTTTACCTGGCATGAGACCCTTCTCTAATCAGGAAGCTTAACCTAGAGGACTTATTAGAAAGAATTAAGTCTGACTTGCAAAGATGGGGGAAACTGCCATTACCAGTGGGGGCCCGAATTAGCATCATCAAAATGAATATCCTTCCCCGGCTCTTTTACCCCCTGAATCTCCTAGACATCTGGCTACCCAGGTCCTTTTTCCAAAAAATTCATTCGACATTAACTGATTTTATTTGGAATCATAAATCTCCGAGGTGGGCCTTCGACAAACTGTGCCTCCCCAGGGAAATGGGGGGTCTCAGATTGCCGAATTTCAAATTCCTCTACTGGTCTAGTCACCTTATCAAAGCAGGGAAATGGCTAGGGACTTGAAGATGCTTACCTCCCTACATGGCTAGATCTGGATCTTGATCTTATCATTCGCCATAATATGAATCCTCCAGCCTTTTTTGTGGTTCGCATCTCTCCCGAGAGATCCAAGACTCCCCAGTGGGTGTCACAGTTAAGGTGCTTAACCAACTTTTCTCCTCCACCAGAATCTGTTACAATAAGGACCCTGGCCAACCATTGATGGGTAACCCTAATATCAGGATCGGGGACAAAATGCTAGTTCCTAAATGGTTACCTCCAATTCAGGAGCTCTCTGTGGAAGATTTTTATGTGCAAGGTAAGCAAGGCCCAATTACGGACCTACTACTTGTCTTGAACATTCCCACTAATGCCCTGTTTAAAATATACCAATTAAAGCACCTGGTGGACAAAGAGTTCAGAATAGCAGTACCTCCCTCAACCATTAAACCACTACTAGAGGAAGTTAAGGGCTGTGCAATTAAACCCCACGGGGTGTCTAAGCTGTACACCTACCTCCTGAAACTTGCCCAACCGACTCCTCTAACTGGTTCCAAAGCCTGGGAATTAACCTCCTCTGGTTCCCGTTTCCATGGGGACAAATCTGGAAGGACCTGTATATCTACAATACTCTAGATAGGAATAGGATGATCCAGTATTTCATAATCAACAACATGTATTTCACACCAATGCGAAAATCAAAATTTGACCCTCTGCTCCTTCAAAATGTTTCAGATGCGGAGAAGACAGGAGACCTTCCCATATTTTCTGGCACTGCCCTAAAGTGGCTCCTCTCTGGAAGACAATTGCAGATAACTTAGATCCCATGTTAGGTTTAGAAAATCATCTCACACTAGAGACCTGTATCATAGGAGACTACACAGGTATCAGGATCAAAGAAAGAAGTACCATATAGTACTCATTGCTATGGCGGTTAAAAGACTGGTCCTCCGACACTGGACAGACAGTCTTGAGATTTCCTATCTGGACTGGGTGGAAGAAATGTCCCAGTGTTTCAAAGTTGAGAAACTGATTGCTAATTTCAGATCTTCCCCAATGGCCTTTCAGAAGAAATGGGGCAAACTATTTGCCCTGTACCTTCACTGATCGGGATTCCTCGACATATAATGAATCCGAGTGAGGGATCACAGTCTTCATGATCTGAAATTTTTCCAGCTCTCCTGGCTGTCCCTCTGGTGATAATCTTACAACCTCTCACTCTGGGATTTTGATGTTAATAGGTTCCCGGACGCTTTTTTAGATCGAGTATCCTGGGGACACCTAGCTACTAGAGTCAGTTCACTATATCTCTCTCCTCAGTGGTGACGCCCTCATTGGGGGTGGGGACAGTTGATTTGGGTTATCCAGTCACTGTTTTTCTGATTTCTGTTGGTATCTTTACTTTATTTTCTTTCTTTGCCCAGTAACATAGTATTTTCAATTTGGAATTTATGGAATGTATGTACTACGTTCAGAAGTCACTGTTTAAACTATTGTATGTACAGTTGAAAATTAATTAAAAGAGAATTAAAAAAAAAAAAAGGAACCAGGGGAGAGATTATTACTTGAATGGGGTACAGCTGGGGAGCTCCACAGAGGAGAAGGACCTAGGAGTGATCATTACGGGGAGCATGAACAACTCTGATCAGTGCAGGAAGGCAGCAGCAAAAGCCAACAAAATGCTGGGGGTGTATCCAAGAGGGATCTCCTCCAGAAGGAGGGAGGTTATGCTGCCCCTGTATAGGTTGTTGGTCAGGCCCCACCTGGAGTACTTCATTCAGTACTGGTGCCCATTCCTGAAGAAGGATATCAGATTGTTGGAGGGGGTGCAGTGAAGAACCACAAAGATGATCCAGGGATTAGAGAGCAAACTGTACATGGACAGGCTGGGAGAGTTGAACATGTATTCACTGAAGGAGAGCAGGGATAGGGGGATATGACTGAGACCTTTAAGGATCTGAAGGGGATAAATAAGACCAACACAGAAAGGGTTTTCCAGACGAGAATGGGGAGGGACATGAGAAGGTATGGACTGAGATTGGAGGGGGGGAAGATTCAGGAGGGAGATGAGGAGACATTTTTTCACTGAAAGAGTGCTGGACAAATGGAATACTTTACCAGACAAAATAGTGCCCTGTAAGATGGTGAGCAGTTTTAAGAGGGGTTGGGACAGAATAAGGGGAAGGGATACTTGGAAGAGGGCGTGGGAGGGGCAGCTGCAAGATGAGGTGCTAGCTGCACACTCAAGCAGATTCGATGGACCTTGAGGCCTGTTTCTGCTGGCAATTTCGTATGTCCATATATTCATAAATTTGGTTCAATGTATTTCTATGGGGTTTTCAAAACTGATGCATAACTTGGCTATTTTTATATGTTTTCACCCCACATTTTCAAAATGGACTTTTGGGGTCCCATCTCATGAACAATGTCAGTGGAATTTCACAATTCTGTCCCAAAAGGCGATTTTATGGTCACTTGGGGAAATCACTTTTCAAGCGTGATTTGAAGATGTTAATTGCCTTTGTTCATGAGGTAGGGTCATAAGATGGGTATGTTTAAGCTTTGGGGTCAAGATATGTAAAAATGCAAAAGTTATGCACATCTGTTTAAATTTTACTACTCTAACTCATAAGTCTGGTAATTTTAAATATTTTGACTGCAAATTTTCAGCATAGCCATATTTTTACACCAATGCATGATTGTCTCAACTATCATTATAGAGACTATCAATCCGCAATCTCCTGCAAGAAGGCAGAGTTCCTGTCCAGGGAATTGTGGCAGCAATTAACAGACCAGCTTAGATCTTCTGCACTGTGGACAGGCTATGTAATCCAGCCTGCCTCCCATCTGGGGGAGCCTTTTCACAATCAAAATGTGATGATTTCTTGGCTGGGGGTAGAAGGATGGAGTGTCCCACGGACTGCTCTCCTTCTCTGGGGGGGAGGGATGGGTTAGTGGCTGGCGATCGAGAGATCTCTAGTGGAGGCTGGAGGACTCATAAATCAACTGGCGTGCAGCACATTGAGGGCTGGGGTGGATGCAGGATGCCACTGCACATCCCCGCCCCTGGGGCCTAACTAGAAAATTAGCCTGCCCACTGCCTTGGTGATGCTTGCCCCATGGCTGTGATCGGCTCCCCAGGCCAACTCCTACCCTATCCCATTGACAGTGGCACCCTTCAAGGGGGTTCCAGTGCCATGGCCCCACCCTGGTGGATAAGCCAGGGGGTCCCAGGAGGGTCGCTGATATGGGGAAGCCATAGCATGGGGTCCGTGACAGGGTGGAAGGATGGCAGTGGAAGCAGGGTGCAAAAAGTATAAATAAAAAAAAAAAGATGTGATGATTTTGTTCTGATCTCTGCTGATAAGGTTGCCTCAATCAGAGTGAAGACCCAGTCAGCATCTTTAGATAAGCATTGCGGTGACAAACATGGGGTTGCAGTCATTCAGTCTGTCTGATATGACTTAGACGAGGTAGCAGTAGTAGATGTTGCGAGGGTCATCCTGTAGTTACGGCCAACCTATTGTAGTTTGGACTTGGGATCAACATGCTTCCTTGTAGGGTGTGTTGATGTCATCATCCCGGTCCAAGCCAAGATAGTCCGATGTTCTCTGGTGTTGGGAGTCTTTCCTGGGCCCTTGCAGGAGGTGATTGTAAGGCCTCTACTAAAAAATCCTTCACTAGACGTGAACTGTCTGGCAAACTATAGGCCTGTCTTGAACCTTACCTTTGTGGGGAAGGTTAAAAAGAAGGTGGTGGCAATTCAACTGGAGACATACTTAACAACCCATTACATCTATTAGCCTCTCCAGTCCAGTTTCAGAAAAAAAGCATACTACTGAGACTGCCACTGTTTGGGTGGTTAATGATCTCCTGGTGGTGAGGGATCAAAATAGATGATCTATCCTTGTTCTCCTTGATCTCTCAGTGGCGTTTGACACCGTGGATCATGGGGTGCTGTTGGAGCACCTGCAGGTATGTTGTGGGCTAGTGGGAACAGTCCACAATTGTTTTAGATCTTACCTCACTGGTAGATCCCAACGTGTGGTGTCTGAGGTTTATTCCTCACCCCATGTGCCTATGCCATGTGGGGTCCCGCAAGGCTCCATCCTGTCCCCCATATTGTTCGCGGTGTATATGCTGCTGCTAGGGGACATTATAAGGTGGTATGGGCTGAGTTTTCACTGCTATGCAGATGACACTCAGCTCTACATATCCTTTGCGACCTAGCAGCAGGAGATGGTCTCAGTCCTGGATACCTGCCTGGATGAAATCTAAGACTGGATGAAGGTGAACTGGTTGAGGTTGAATCCAGATAATACTGAGGTACTATTGCTGGAACCTGGTAACCAGGGGATGAGGGTACAATCTGGTCGAGTCTCAGGGCTAAAGCTCGGGGACTCCCAGTTGCTTACCTTTGATCAGGTGAAGAACCTTGGCATTGTTTTTGACTGCGATTTGATGCTTAGATCACAGGTGTCAACTATGGTCAAGACTTCTTTTTACCATCATAAAAACATTGCCAGGGTGAAACACTTGATTCCCCAGCTGATCTGCCATCACTGGTTCACGCCTTTGTGACCTCACATTTTGATTACTGCAATACTCTGTACCTAGGGCTAGTGGGGGGAAGATCTTTGCTGCCTGCAGCTAGTGCAGAATGCAGTGGCCAGGCTGTTGACTGGTATACAAAGATCATGTAATATTACACCTGTGCTGCTCTCTCAGCATTGGCTGCCTGTTAGGTGGTGGATCTTCCTCAAGGTCGGCTTGCTGACATATAAGACCCTGCAGAGCCCAGGAGCCCAGTTACCTGCAAGATCTCCTGTTTCCCTACCAGCCCATCTGTACCTTCTGCTCGGGGGATGAGGGTTTACTGTAGTGCCCCCAACCTCCACTAGGGGCCACCAGAATAGCAGCCAGCCTAAGCTCCCCCTCCCCAGGAAAGGAGAGCAGTCCTCTAGATGCTCAATCCTTTTCCATCCCTGCCAACCCTCAATGACCCAGGCTCATTCCCGAAACTGGGTCGCCGGCGTGGTGCGAGGTGTGACATCCAGCGCCTCAACCCTCAGAGCTACCAGGCCAGCAAAGATTGCCAGCTTAACTGTTTAAAAAACATTTTTTTAATTTTTTATACTTTTCTGTACCCCCTCTAGACCGCCTTTCTCACACTTGTGACATCTACAAGCAGGCAAACTGTCTCCAACTCTCTGCCAGACTAAAGTACCAGACTTGCATTCTAGCCAAAAAGACATCCTTGGCTCTCTTGCCACCCGAGGTCCAGAACATGCTTACCATCTACAGTGTCCCACACATAGCTAGAAGTACAGACAGTCAATCATTTTCTGTACCTCGCTGCAGAATCACCCAAGGACAATGGTCCTTCAGTGTCAGGACTGCAAACTGGCTCAATTCCATTCCTTTGGATATCTCCAACACTCTTACACCAGGCGCCTTTAAGCACAAATGTCAACAACACCTTGGGGCTTGTGTTTCCTGTGATTGCTTCTTATAACCAAGTTCCTGATCAGGCTTCCCCTCTTGCTTCTCCCATTGTCACCCTAACTCACCCCCTCCCACCCTCCTCCCCTCTCTAATTTTCACCTCTCTACCACATCCCCTTCCCCTATCTCCTCACTGCCCCACCATAGTCTCCTTACAGTGACCTTTTGCTGCCTTCCACCTCCACTTTTCCACCCTTCCTCCCCAACCTTTAGCAACTGACCAACCTGCTGCTCTCTGCAACTGTTAGCTGCTGCCTCTTCTTTTACCTTCCACTTTTCCAAGGCCACTTGGTTTTCAGTTTAGAGTGTTGCTTGTTTAATAAGATTTCTCCATCATCGACAAGGCCTCTGGCTGTTCCTATTGTTCCTCCTATTTCCTTGTAACACATATTTCACTGTAACACATATCTTGTTAAGTGTTTGATTGCTATCATTCCCCTTTCTTCCTTGTAATACATATTTTTTTGCTAACTGTGTCTTTACTTGCCAATGTATCAAGACGTAGAACCTTTGTAAATGAGCCACTGGCTCAAAGGTGTACTCCAATATCAATAGTACATAAATAACAAATAGTAATATTGACAAGTGATACAGGCTGGACATCACTCAGATATGGTAATGGGTAGTGGCTGATAAAACTAAATTTCTTGCTGTTTGTTTTAGAAAACAAAAAAATTTAGGGAGGCATTTTTTATTAATTTTCTTAAGTATTTCTGAAACCAACTGGCATTTATTAGAGGCAGGTCAAATGCAGAGCAGCATGGTGGCAGCAAGTGGCAGTTAACAGAGGGAGGCAGCGGAATAGGAAAGTTGAGCATATTGCACAAGGCAGCTTCTATATGCTCAGTAAGAGGTATTGTGGTTCTCCACTCTGATTGGATTAAAATCTGAGACTGCTTTATCATAAACGGTATGGTGTATGTCAAACTGGGTGGTGTGTGGCACCTACAGTATGTATTAACACCGCAGGCTGTATGTTTACTGTTTGGCCATGCAGCTAGTGTGCTGCTGTGTCTGTCATGGTCCTGTGCTTCCTGCAGTGTGCTCAATTGGCTGTTTCTCCCTCATAACTGGTCATTTGCAGTGGTGGGATAACATTTGGAGAGGTGGGTACTTATCATTTGTGTCAGCTCTGATGGCTGGGTATATGTAGATCTTGGAACTGTGCAGACCTCACAATCTAATATGTTAATACCATCCTCCTCACCATCTATAGACTGCTGTATAAATATGTTAGCATTAATATCCTCTATGGCAGTGGTTGTCAACCGGGGGGTCCACAGCCCAAAGGGGGTCTGCGAGAACCCGCCAGGGGGTCTGTGAAGCAGTCGATGAAAATCATAGCTCGGTACAGTATCTAGAAAAAAGAATGCCCTAAATCACAACCGCAAGTAAACCTGATTTATTTCCCCAGTCAAACATTTTAAACACTTCAACAATAACACACTCTTTCAATTAATTGCTTGCCTGAAATTTGTGACTAGTCCCGAAACTAGTTGATGCTGAAGTGTAATTAAATAAACTGGCTAAGTACTGTGGGAACTGCTTAGAATGCTGCTGACTGCACTATTATTTGCTTTAACTAGCTTAGCTTAACTTCGCACTGACACTTTGCTTGCCAAACATAATTGCTCCCCATTTGTTTTCCATTGAGAAATCACTTGCCAGATCATTAGTAGCTGCTTGTTGTATTTCCGTGTGCAGTCTCTCCTCTCCTCACTGACCGATTGCTGCTCCATGCTGCTCACTCACTCTAGTTTCTTGGCTCACTGCACCGGACCAATCTCTGCACTCCTCGATACTGACAGAGTGAATTTAACTGAATTTACATTTATCCATTCACCACTCCAGTCATGTGTGCCTCACAATTCCTCGATACTCGAATAGCTCACTTCCTTACGGTACTATTACGCCAGCTACTGTTCTTGCAGGTTTTGTGATTCTCTTTGTCAAAGAGACTTTGTGGTTCTATAAGCAGGTTAAGCAGTGGCAGATAATAATGTTTTTTAATGTTTGTCCTTATTGCTCAGTTGCTCAGTTAGCTTAACCCCCCCCCAAGAAAGCATGGAGTGTTAAGCTAGTGCTGTGCAGTACAATAAGCTGATAAAAGCATACATTTAAATCTGTGAATCTATAATGTCCCCCCCATTGAGTGTTAAACTACTGAGTGTTTTTTTTGTTGTTTGTTTTTTTATATATAACGTTATTTTATAATATTGGTATTCTTTCATTATTTTGTTTTTAAGTTTAATTAAGGGTTGCTGTATAAATGCTGTTAGGCACAATGTTAGCGCTGTACTAAATGCGGAACTATGTATACAGACTTTTGGTAGGGGTTCCCCAACGTTGCTGACAGGTTGCCAGGGGGTCCCCGGACCAAAGAAAGATTGACAACCACTGCTCTATGGGGTACGCTTTAACACATTGTCTTGGTTCCTCTTCCCATTAAGACTGTGCCTCCCCCGTGATGGCAGCCTAAGTGGAGACAGTTTTCTCTCGGGGCTCCGCTCTCACACACCCTATCTCGGCTCATTTTTATGTTTTTCTAGAGGTTAATCTTCTCCCGATCGAGTGTAGCTATTGTGGTGCAACCTCTGATCTTGGTGGTCAGCGAACGGATGGAGGCATTTATGAAGAAAGCCCCCCCCGAGGCATTCGCCTCCGTGGTCACCGGAAAAAGAGAAGGCCGCAAAGCGGGCCAAGCAGCAGGCGGCTAATGTTCTTAAGTCGACCGCTCCAGACGCAGCTTTATCCGAAGCCAGGCTCCTCGAGATCATGTAGCCGCTACAATCAGCCATCTCCTCAATCTCAGAGGACCTGCAGGATATCAAAGGGCGATCGATGCTTTAACTTCGAGTCGAGGAGACTGGAAGCTAAAATTATCTCTATAGAGGAAAAGCAAGAAAGGAGTGAGACTGAGATAGTAAACATAAAGCGCAGAGTTAAAAAGCTGGAAGATAAACTAGAGAATCTAGAAGTGCAGCAGACGAAACAATTTTGTAATCATTGGTCTGCCAGAGAAAGAAGAAGTGGTGCCATCATTACTTTTTGCAGAAGTTTTGTAGCAAAATAGCTGGTGCTCCACCAGAGGGACATTATTGAGAGAGCTCATCTGGCACTCATACGCCCCCACCAGGGCCAGTCACCCAGACCAATAGTATTAAAATTTCTGAATTACTTGAAAAACAGCCCATTTTCTGAAAGTGAAAGAAGCGAAGGAGTTAACTTGGGAGGGCAGAGGATTCGCATTGCGAAAGATTTGCCCCACTCGGTAAGGGTTCGAAGACAGGAGCTGCACCCATTTGTTTCTAAGCTAGTGGCAGCCTCTAAGCCCTTCAGGGTTAAATATCCTGCCCTACTGATGGTGAAACATGAGGATAAATGGCTATCATTTGAATCTCCCATACAAGCTGCACAGGAGTTGAAGATGGTTTTCCCAGATTTATTCAAATGATTAAGTGTTGGGAGTGTTGCACTGCAGGTGTTTAGCAAGTGGTGATATTGCTGCTCGAAGTGAAGGCCATGAATGTTTTTTGTTTTTTTTTCGTCTTGTGGGCAGGAACAATCAAGTGGAATAAGGGGTAATTTTGGACTCAGTAACCCAGATGCGTTTGGTGACCTGGTGGCAAGGTGGCCTCGGTTGTGCCCTTAAAGAGGCTCGTATAGTGTAGGACTGACCGCATTGGAGTCTTCATATTGCTGGTGGAGCTAATACAAACAATTTTCATCTGGATGGACATTGGCAGGACTGGTTGTCGACTTCGTGACATTTGCATGCCCCCCGGTCCCGAGCCTGTTTAGCTGCATTTCGGGGAACTGAACTGAACTTATGTCAATCACTGATTATACGTCTGCCTGCCCTTTGAGGATGGACCTTCCCTTTTTTTTTTTTTTTCGATTAGCTGATGTTTCGGCTATGGAGTGGAACCAGTGGACTTTTTAGCTGCTTTTACAGTGACTGAGCATTGAGTTATACATGATTCATTGCAAGAATTGACTATGGGGTGCAGGGGGGTGTTAGGTTTTTTTTTTGGACCTAGTGGTTCCTTACAGTTCATTACCTGGGATCTGATTTGTATACACAATTTTGGTGAAGGTATCAGTGGTTAGCGGTATTCACATAGTTATGATTAGAATTTAGTAGGGGCTGTGGGGGGGGGGTTCCGGGGAGTGGAGTTGGTTTGTTTGGGTTGCCTAGTAGTGAATCACGTGGAGTTAAAAATTTAGGAGGGCAGTTCTGTTAGAACTGGGGTAAATGTATGGTTTGGGGTGTGGGGGCTTTATATGGAATAGTTTTTACATTGGAGGGTAGAGAGGTTCTGGGTAGAATGAGTCAATTGAACTCTGGAGTGTGGGGGGTGGTCTCAAGGCTACACATTCTTCGGATCTACTAAGGACTCCTTTAGGCAGGGGGCAGAACTCACCCAATGAGAGTTGTATACACTCATGGATATACTTGGTTTTATTTGTATCCGAGTTTAAAGTTGGGTCATTATGAGTAACTCGTACAAGTTCATTAGTTGGAATGTCAAAGGAGCCAAGGATAGGGTCAAGCGACAAATTATTTTAAGGCACTTGCGTCAATTGGGGGCACAGATTGTCCTTCTCCAAGAGACACACCAAAAGAGAAGTGACATCCATTATTTCAGAAGGGCCTGGGTAGGGCAAGTTTTTGGAGCCGGGTCATCCACTAACAGGGGAGGGGTTGCAATCCTTATAGCGAGGAATACTCCGTTCAGATTGGTGAAAGAGGCTTGTGACTCGAATGGTTGATATATCATTATACACAGCCTATTGGAATCGTATCTGATATTGTTGGGCTCGATATATGGCCCCAATAACGACTCCCCAGCCTTTTTCATAGATTTATTAAGTAGAGTAGTAACTAACCCCGAGAAGCTTACGGTGTTAGGGGGGGATTGGAACTTAGTTCTTCGGAATGATCTGGATAGATCGTCTCATGAGAGGGTAGGCTTGTCGCCAGCACAAAGAGCACTGAAGGATTTAATAAGCAAGGCTGCTCTTGTCGATGTCTGGCGTGCGCTCAACCCTAATTTGCGACAATACACCTTTTTCTCCGCCACACATATGACATATTCACGAATAGATTATATCTTAGTTAGTCTATTTGCTATGCCCGGTGTCAGGCAGGTCGACATATCTTCCAGGGTGATATCAGATCATGCACCGGTCAGTCGGACTATCTGTTAGCTGTTGGGTGTAGACGGTCCCCACAATGGCGGTTAAATTGCCAGATACTAAG